>OY292406.1:4824788-5112139 GCA_958496205.1 Idaea biselata
AGTCAAAATACACGGTTTATTGGCATGATCACCACTAAAAGGTCCCCACCAGTAGGAATTAAGCCAATTTTCAAAACACAAATTGGCATAACCCTTTTGGTGGGGCCCTTTTTGTGGAGACCATGCCAATAAACCAAATACACCCTGTATTTAAAAAAAAAGTTGTGTGAAAGTGTTGTTATGTACAACTTTCTTTTCTGTTCCCAGGTCGGGTCCGGGCCTAACAATCTACCTCAATACCATACAGTCCTGGAACTTCCTGTTTCCGGTGAGATTTATAACTAGAAATAATTTAAAGTAAAAAAAAATAATACATCGTGGCGAGGCTCGAACTCGCGTCTCTGGGTAACCTAACCTCTGGGTAAACAAATATTCGTTTCTAGTCGGAGTGTCTCTATGTATAATAATATGTATGTATTTACAAAAGAAAAATAAATATAATTACTACATCCGTTGTCTAATCAGTAATCAGAATCACCGTAACACAAGCATCATCATCTAACATCTACCGTATTAGTAGATGTTAGATGATAACATCTACCGTATTAGTAGATGTTAGATGATGATGTTCACAGAATGTATTTATTTATTTATGATCACAGTCTTAGATGAAAACAAAAAACAGCAGATACGTTACCTAGTCTCGGAAACTGACCCGATAAAACTGCGTCTAGCTGACGCACTAGCCTAGTGATGGGTCAACTCGGAATAAACGTAACTCGAGTCAACTCGAGTTAAAATGCACGTAACTCGAGTTAACTCGAGTTGCAACTCGAGTTGGTAGGCATGAGTAACCCAATTAATTATTTTATAAACTTTGCCGCTTTACGGCAAAAAAAACCAAACCGATTCTGAAGAGACTTAGTGTGTAATTAGCTGGAGACTTAAATTATTATATACATACATTTTTATCGCAATATTCCCACGGGATCAAAATTTTTCAACTTCAATATTTCAGCAAGAACGAGGCTTACACAATGTGAAACCACGACATGTAGTTTTTTTTACATTTTAATCCTTCAGTCCTTACCGAGATTAGGCAAAAGGATCGAAATAAAAATTAATATATCGAATAAAATAAACACCAATTATGCGTTTTTAGGTTAAAATTTGTTAAAAATAGTACTATTATTGAACTCGAGTTCGCAAGGTTTAACTCGAGTTGACTCGAGTTAATCGCAACTCGAGTTAACTCGAGTTGGCAACTCGGGTTGACCCATCACTACACTAGCCTCAGTCGTATGTCGAACCGATGCCGCGTGAGCACGTGCTGTCACACTGCGATTGTCTTTTTGAAATCCATAAGAATGCCTTTTTGCTTATTTACAAAGCCTGAATCATTCTGAAAGACAAAAGTTTTTAAATACAATAATTTTATGAAAATGCATGTAGGTGTTTCCAGCTCATTTACGCAATGTTAGAATATATTGTATCTACTATTTTTGTTTTCATCTGATGTATTAACTGTTGACAAGTTTTATTTGCTCTAATATTAAATTTTCCAATGTTTACCTTTACTTAGATATACCTTTATAATATATTTCATTTGTTTCTAATTTATAAGTGATATTTTTAGTTTATATTTTTTGCTATTGTCGCCTGAGATACAGGATTTACCTAGTTCAGGCATATGTGATACTTAGATTTATATCAAAATTTAGACTAAGTATTTTCTTGTACATAATAATTTGGAAATAAATTTATTTATTTATTAATTATTTTCATTTTATCTTCTGTTTTAATTTTTCTGTGTTCAACCGCGTGGTGTTTTATTACTTTTAGTATTGTTTCAACGCTCAACGTTTCGAGATCTTTACAGTTCTCTTCAGGTTCTCCTGAAGAGAACTGTATGTGTGTGTGTGTTTCAATTGAAACCGAAAAATCAGTTTAATTTCTTTTAATTTTGTATATAGCTCAAGGCTCTTTTATTTAGAAAAGCCGCAAGTGAAAATTTTTGATTGCATCATTTCTCTTAATTTAATTTTTAATGAGTTTAATTGTTTAATTTCAATTTTGACGACCTCTGTGGCGCGTCGTGCGAAAGCGCGACTTCAAAGAAGGTTGCGGGTTCGATTCCCGCCGGGTGCAAGTATTTATGCTTAAAAAATAAAAAATGTGTCTGGTCTGGATGTCCCTCTATGTGTATTTACATAAGAAAAATAAATATAAGTACTATATCCGTTGTCTAGTCACCGTAACACAAGCTTAGTCGCTTACCACGGGGCTAGATGGCGCTGTGTGTTGTTCACAGAATTTATTTATATTTTAATTACAAATATTATTACATAACGGGGTATTTACCATGTTTTAACTTGTTTTTGACGGAGTTCGATATTTCGCCAGAAACTCTCGCGCTCGCTATTTTTTTGTCTCGTGAACAAGCTAGTTGAAATTACTGGCGAAATATCGAGCTCCGTCAAAAACAAGTTAAAACATGGTAAATACCCCGTTATGTAATAATATTTGTAGTGAAAACAACCTTGTTAGTTTAAAATCGTTAATATTAATTTATTTGTAACATATTCAGGTTCTAAACGTGGGTTGAAACGTTCCCCGTCCGGCTGGCGCGGTCTGTTCACACGCAGCAAACAGCACCGCGCGCGCTCTAGCGGGGCCGCACCGGAGACCAGCTCCCCGCTACCGAGAGAGGTTTGTATTATATATCTAAACGTGGGTTGGGTTGGGAATATCGGGATCAAAAGTAGCCTATGTTACTCAGGGTGAATGTAGCTTTCTAATGGTGAAAGAATTTTTGAAATAGGGGCCAGTAGTTTTTGATTTTATTCATAACAAACACACATACACAAATCTTTACTGTTTATAATTTGAACATTTTGAAATTTTTTAATTTTTCAGTGTGTCGACAGTCCGATGTGTCAGAGTACCGGTCTCCGGCCTGTCAAATCGTGCGAGTCACTGACTTCGGAGACGGACACACTAGCGCCTCTAGCGGACAGACCGAGCGCTCCGTTGAAACATCACACCAGGTACAGTTATTTCGTTGTTTCATGAGTCGGTCGTGCGAGTCACTGACTTCGGAGACGGACACACTAGCGCCTCTAGCGGACAGACCGAGCGCTCCGTTGAAACATCACACCAGGTACAGTTATTTCGTTGTTTCATGAGTCGGTCGTGCGAGTCACTGACTTCGGAGACGGACACACTAGCGCCTCTAGCGGACAGACCGAGCGCTCCGTTGAAACATCACACCAGGTACAGTTATTTCGTTGTTTCATGAGTCGGTCGTGCGAGTCACTGACTTCGGAGACGGACACACTAGCGCCTCTAGCGGACAGACCTAGCGCTCCGTTGAAACATCACACCAGGTACAGTTATTTCGTTGTTTCATGAGTCGGTCGTGCGAGTCACTGACTTCGGAGACGGACACACTAGCGCCTCTAGCGGACAGACCGAGCGCTCCGTTGAAACATCACACCAGGTACAGTTATTTCGTTGTTTCATGAGTCGGTCGTGCGAGTCACTGACTTTGGAGACGGACACACTAGCGCCTCTAGCGGACAGATCGAGCGCTCCGTTGAAACATCACACCAGGGACAGTTATTTCGTTGTTTCATGAGTCAGTCGTGCGAGTCACTGACTTCGGAGACGGACACACTAGCGCCTCTAGCGGACAGACCGAGCGCTAAAAATTCAATATGGCGGACCGTCCAAGATGACCGACTAGTACTTTATATTTTCTTCAACGTTCTTCCTTACAGAATAGCTGTTCAATATGTCTTATGTTTTTATTTCTCAAAATATTTTCTTAGAAATATTTTAAAAGGAGAAATGCGTTGTGGCTAGCTCACTCGCCCGACAAGCCAGGGCACAGGTTTGAATCCTGTCACAGGAGATTTTTTGTTTCCTTGTAAAATAGTCCTTTTAGAGTAGCTATTTGTGTATTTTCCTTTGTAACATTAGTATTTAACTGTTGTTCAGGTCATCATCATGCGATTCGTACTTCGAGCCGTGGCAGGCGGAACTAGCAGACATGCGGTTGCGATTGTCGCCGCAAGAGAGAGACCACCATATGTTCTCTGAAGAGGACGACACTAACGTTGTACCGCAGGTACGTACGAAGGTAGAATAATCGATTCAGTTCAGTTAAATTCTTTAGTTATGGGTTATGGCCATTCTGCCAGCATTTAAGGGCAATTTGGGCCAATATCACGTGAATATAACACTTTGACATTTAGAATTTTAACAATGCGGGTAGGAATGTACAAAATAAATGGTGGCGAATTTTATTGCAACTCCATCTGAGCATCTGTTTGTAAGCCCTTGGGTCTAAACGCGTAGCTTAAGCCCTAATTACTTGAATTTTAGTCATATAAAGTAACTTTGTAGAGCCGTAGATATTTAATAAATAATACTTTACACCCTAGGGATGAAAAAAGCCTTTCTCCACCCGGTATTATTTTGATCTATCCATGAAAATTAAACCATCCAATCAGGAGAGATAATAATGGCTTCAAGTTTGACGTATGGTAGTAATATGATGTGTGTCGTGTCCAGGGCTCGTCTCTCTGCTCCACGCCGCCGGCGTCGGGGCTGTGCAGCGCGGAGCCGTCGCCGCGCCGCGCGCTGAGGGTAGACCTGGAGGCGGCCAACGAACTGGCGGAGAAGTAAGCACATATTGCCTATTATATTGACCACTAGCAGATTCCCGCGGTTTCACCCGCGTAAGTCCCGATCCCGTGGGAATATCGGGATCAAAAGTAGCCTATGTTACTCAGGGTGAATGTAGCTTTCTAATGGTGAAAGAATTTTTGAAATCGGTCTAGCGGTTTCGGAGATTACCCCCAATATACATACTTACATACATGTTACCTCTTTATAATCTAATATATAAAATTTCCATGTCACAGTGTTAGTTACCGTGCTCCTCCGAAACGGCTTCACCGATTTTTATGAGATTTTGTATACGTATTCAGTAGGTCTGAGAATCGAGAGAATTTATAAGGCAAAACAACGTTTGCCGGGTCAGTTAGTATTAGTATAGATTTCACCTGAGATATTTTTGGTGAAGAAGTGAATAGTATTAAAGTATAGTTACTTTTTCCCGGGTCTTTATCGCGTATTATTATTAAGCTATTGCATAGCTTTTATCGCGGGCTTTGAGCTTTGAATGAAGAAATTTCGTAACGAAAAGAACCTAACACCCCCAACAATTTTATTATAAACCTTGTACCTACAATTTCCTTTTTTTGTTAATTGAATTAGTAATTTCATTTTTTTTAGAGGCGATTAGTAAAAAACAAAAGACGATCGAAATAGGCACAAAATATGACAGCCAGACAGCATGTCAAACTTGAACCGATAATATCTCGGAAACTATTGACCCTAGACCACTACTTATGCTAAGGAAGTAGTGGTCTAGGGTTCCGAGATATTATCAGTTCAAGTTTGACAGTCTGGCTGTCATATTTTGTGCCCATTTTTTTTCACTAATCGACTCTAAAAAAAAGCAAGTTAGACTACACATCCCCCCCCCCCCAGACGTCGGCTAGCGCTGGAGGAGCAGGTGTCCCAGCTGCGCTACATCGACGGCGAGTCCCCCCGCGCGCGCGGCCCCCGCGAGAAGCGGCACTCCGCGCGCGCGCCCAGCCCGCACCATGCCGACATCGCCAAACGGTAACCTCGCCCTTACCCTATTGTAGGAGATTAGAATAGAAGAGAGGGGGAGAAGTATAAAAGACGCTCTCTTTCCTGTTCCAGCTCTTGCCAAGCAACATCATTCATTGGGAGGTCTTGTTGTTTTTAGGGTTCCGTACCCAAAGGTAGAAAACGGGACCCTATTACTGAGACTTCGCTGTCTGTCCGTCTGTCACCAGACTGTATCTCATGAACCGTAATACCTAGACGGTTGAAATTTTCACAGAAAATGTATTTCAGTACAACAACGAGTACTGAAAACAAAAAAAAACAAATATTTAAGAGGGGCAACAGAAGTTCCTTATCACGCGTTGCTAAAGACGGAAAAAATTAAGACCAAAAGTTGTAACGGCACTTTTTGCTAAAGTGCGGCGTGCGCGTGTTTCTCCGTCTCTCTCTCTCTCTCTCTCTCATATAAAGGAACTTCGTTCCATCCGGGTGTCCCTTGACACCTCTCATGTTTGGTAATGGTACGGAACCCTTCGTGCGCGAGTCGCGCATTTGACCGGATCTAATTTTTTTATTCTACTTAGGAAATAAAAATAAAAACTAATCCACGGGACTTACGCTGGTTAAACTTTATTTTTAATTAAAAATAAATTATTTCAGATTATGCAAAGACAGAGATAGTCCCCTGACTTCGGCCGAGTTTCCAACCACCGCTTCAAACGTCAAGCTCAGGTAACAATTATATTAAATACATCTTGAATTTTGTAGATAGGTATGTTTGTACGTTTGTCCTTTGTCCGATTTTAGTAGTGAAGTTCAGATGTCTTGAGAGTATTTTCATTTGTATAAATCATTTAGTATGATTTTTCTATCAATAATAAACATCAGTTTCAAATAGTGCGACCAACTTATCTGTAGATTTAGGAAAATTGCAATTTGATATTTTGTTGTTGAAATATTAAGTTTTAGTGCTAATTTAAATTAAATTTTGTTTCGAAGTAAAAATGATACATTTTTTTCACCTAGCATCATCGTTCAACTAGTTAGAAATAAAAAAAAAACTTTTTAAATTCATACTAAGTATTTGTTAACATAGTTACATTTCACCGGGTCTAAATCGGGTATTATTATTTATTTTCTTACCTCGACGTTTCAACCTTGTTTAATTAATACGTCTTAACTTCTCGAATAATAAAATTGACATAATACGACTAAAAAAATATAATTAGATAACTTGGTCGCACTGTACTCCACTAAAAAAATACATAAATAACAAAACCACGCTACCTCTAACAAATTCCAGAGAACGAAGCTCACCGAGAAAAACGAAATCGACTCGTTACAGCGGATTACACGAAAACGATAAAATTATCAGCCGGCTAAGTTGGCATGGCAAAGATGGCCATTCGACACTCATCAAAATTGACTGGCCAATTGAGAATGCGTCTTTTTCTAATCTAACCACTAGTACATTGAATTCTACACCTATCACGCCAGTGACACCGAATTATGATGCTCTAGAAACTGATTCTGAAGTCTCAGAAACAAATAAACTGAGCGATAGTAATAAACATACAATTATGATAAATAAAGATGATTGTCTAAACTGCAATGAAGGGACTTGCCTCAAATGCGAGCTTAAAGCGACTGACTACGAAAACGTAGACACGCCTGAACCAAGTCTAGATTCAGATATAAGTTACAAGAATTTGAATAGACTTTCAGCTGTATCGACTTCGTCATCTGATCATAAGAAAGATGATTTGAAAAATATGACGTCATCTCATGATTCGTCGTCTAGTTACACGAATAGTCATGAGACTAATGATTATGAATGCTTTAACTTTACTAGACCAAATTATATAAACCTTAATACTAGTAGCAGTAGAAGTTCCCCCGGATCTCCTTTAAAAAGTCCGCTAAAATCTACTATTAGTATCACATTTAGATCGCCAACTAATAGTAAGAATACAGATAGACAAAACGATAGAGACTCTATATATGAAGATGTTGTATTAGATAAAAATTTGTCCATAGTTGAGGAAGCTACATTGCCTCTAGCAGATGCTTGCTTACCTACCCAGCAAGCCTGCCAACCAGACAATTTTGAAGATTTAATAATTTTAGAGACTCCTACAGAAAATTTCCAAAATCCAACTGATGATTTTGATGATTTAACACCTAAAGAAGCACCTGATTTTCAAAATGATGCAGATGTTTATAGTCAAGTTAAATTTTTCAAAAAATCTATAGAAGAGGTAAATGCTTTAATTACTGAAAAGGAAGAATCGAAAGACAGACATTATGAAAACTTGAGTTTTGATCCTAAAAATGATTATGAAAATATAAATGTTGATACTTTAAATATTTGTGATGAATTACAAATCAAAGAGGACAACACACAGACGGACAATGGAAACGTTATTAAAGAAACTAAAAATCTAAACGTAAGAGAACTAGCTATTCGGTTTGAGAGTCCTACCGAACAAAAAGGACCATTTTTCGAGAAATTTAAAACAGAAATAAAATACCCTAGTATAGAAAGAAAGGAGAAAGTAGAAAAAGTCAAAGAAACTGCTCCAAAAAATCACAAATTAACGAAAAATATAGCACGATCTCTAGACGAGAACGCTTTTATTAAAGAATTTGGTGAAAAAGATCGTCGAAAAAGTTTCGAAGTTCGTGAAATAACAAATCTACCAGATTTAAACTTAAACATAGAAAATATTGGTATAAATGAACCAATAACCCCTACTACAGAGAACAAAATCTCATTAATACAACGGTTTAGCGACAAAAAAGATATAAAAACTCAACAATTTGATATCGAAAAGAAAATCCTCAACTTCGAAACTGAAAAGAAACACTTTGAGTCGTGTAAGAATTTATCTTCGAGAGAAAGACTAGAATTAGAAAAGAAAGCGGATCGTTTAGAATTTGATTCAGAGAAAAGATTAAAAGAAAGAATAGACCTCGAACCAGAAAAGATAACAGAACGAATTGAATTCGAAACAGAAAAGATACCATTAAATTTCGAAACAGAAAAGAAATTATCTCGGGAACGGATAGAAAAATACAAAGAGGAAAGGCGAAATTTTCTTAGAGAAAAATATAGCTCGCAATCTTTTAGAAGTAATCCCGAACAATTAACTAGAATCAAGATAAAGAAAGAAGTGAAAGAACTAAGTCCCAAGTTTGAGAGGCGAAATACAGTCGACTTGGGGCAAAGAATGAGATTTTCTTTGGCCAAAAGTGCAAATGACTTAGACATTAGTCCAAAAGAAGAAAATTTTGATAGGTAAGTCTTTTGTTAGTTCATTTTTGTATGTTTCGAGACATCTTTCATTTACTTTGAAATGAAAAAGATATAATTTGAAGTAAAAAAGATATAAACTTTTTCAACTAACACGATTGAAACTTATATTTTTATATTTTCCCGGGTCTTAATCGCGTGATTTTTATTTTTTTATTCTCTTACCTCGACGTTTCGACCATGTTACAATGGCCTTGGACTCTCTCTTAAAAAACTTTGTACTTTGAAATAAAAAATATGAATAAATTGAAATGAAAAAGATCAGAAGTAAACAATGTGTTTTGGCGTGCACAATGAAGTCTTGCATTTTTTTTCTATTTTGAGTTTACGAATATTCGAAAATTAGTAAAATATGTTGACGACCGCTGTGGCGCGTTTTTTGCTTAAAAATACATTTTGAACTGGGAATATTTATACATTTATTTTGTTTAATATGTAGTATATCCGTTGTCTAGTACCCATAGTACAGGCCTAGTTTGGGGCTAGATTGCGCTGTGTGTAACGTCGTGTAATATTTATTTAATTATTTAATGTAATGTAGTGAAAGATGTCTCAACTTTGTAAAAAGTAGCAAAATTTTATTTTTTGTGTTGTCAAAATTTTGTGTTATTTTTGATTGGCGAGTTAATGTTTATAATAACAATTACGCTTTGACATAATTCATGACAAAAAACGTGAATGAAAATAGTTTTTGTCATTGTCTGCAAAAAGGTAAAAAAACTTAAAAACGCACTTCAAATATTATTAAATAACGGGGTATTTACTAGTGATGCGCCGAGTACAAGTTTTACCGAGTAACCGAGTACCGAGTATTACTCGGTTCAAAATTTACCGAGTCGAGTACTCTGCCGAGTTACTCGGTTCATTTAAATAACCGCGAAAACAAGTTTGCAACGCGCTCCAGACAACGCGCAACAGGCGAGGAGACTCGAAGCAAGCAGGTTTTCTTCTTTACTAGCTGCGCCCGCGGTTCATCATCATCATCATCATCCGAGCGATGTTCCTGATGGGAACATCTCATCATCAACACTCTCAGGAGCCCGGAGTCCGCTATCCTACTTTTACGTCTCTACTTCGCACGATCTTTGGCATCCCGTGTAGTGAGGCCGTTTGCACGCATATCTGTTCTCTCGCCGTCAAGCCAGCCTTTCTTCCCAATCTGCTGCAGTCGGGCGGAGGCGCCATACCAAAAGATTAGTTCCCTACGTAACTAGCCGGACCATCGTAAACGCCATTCTTGCATGATCATTGGCCATTCTTCTCGGGCATGAAGGCTGCCCCTGATGCCGGAGTTTCTGACGCGGTCTTTTCACGTCGCTCCACACATCCAGCGCAGCATTTTCATCTTCGTGAAACGCAGCTCCTGCTTATGTCGTTCAAGCACTGGCCACTATCACTATCGTACAAAAGGACAGGTCTAGTGATCGTTTTATACACTTGTTCCTCTTAGATCAACCGGTATTTTGGGGTCGCAGACGATACCAGTTACCTCTCGATGTCGTCGGACGCCGGAAGCACAAATCCCAAGTACTTAAACTGGTCTATCCGTTTGACCATACGACTGCCTACACAGGTGTGCTATCTACATGCACAAAGAAGGGTGAGCCGCCGGGAAGAAGGGTGGGTGCAGTCGGAAGACCAGCGCTGCTGCTATGTTATTTTACACTAGCAGCAGCATTATGCTGAGGCTGCGCCTATTCGGGCAGCGCACTACTCTCTACGTATATTTTGTTATTATCTTTATTGTGTCCATAATGTTATTTACTTTTTCTTGTTATGTAGTTGTGTGCTTGTCTGAATAAATCTATTTTCTTTCTTCTTCTTTCATCTTTCAAAGTGGCCATAGCCACTTTGGGCGTGTAGATAGCGGGTCCTTTAAGAAGACCGAACTAGCGTTTGAGGACACGATCTGTCCAAACCAGATCCCTGACGATTGCTCTTGGGAGTAACCTGACGGTACAGCAACCCCTTATCAGGCGTAATCATTGGCAGAAGTCCTTGATTCGGAAGGAGTTCCGATGTCTGCACCTCTTTATACTGCTTATTTAGCAGCTCGTGGAAATATGAGCGCCATCTCTCCTTCACCACGAGGTCCTCGTATAGCAGGTTGCCATCGGGATTTTTTACATTGCGGCACATGGATATATCCTGCGCCGCTTTGATCCCAGAACATGCCTACTTATAAATAAACTTCTGCCCCTCAGGCCTCAGACGTTTCCAACTTATCGTACAATGGCTGTCAGTGGTGCTGTCTGTCTCTGGTGTGTGTGTTTTAGTGGCACGTTTGGCGGACCTGTACGCGTCGCGATCTTCAGGAGAGTTAGACGCTTGCCACTTTACCAGCTTATGTGTCGATATAAAGTTCTTTAGCTCTGTACCTTTGTGTTAAATTTTATCTAAATTGGTCGACTCGTTTGAGCGTGAAAGAGGAACAAACAAATACACAAACTTTTACACTAAATTAAGAAGCCAAAGCAGTACACAGATGAATCCTACACAGATAATATATATCTATATATATCCGAGTTACTCGGCTCATGAACCGAGTACCGAGGCCGAGTACGAGTAGTAAAAAACTGCCGAGTACCCGAGTAACGAGTACTCGGCGCATCTCTAGTATTTACCATGTGTGTAAACCCACGAAGACCACTATAGGAAGTTCGCAAACCGATACTGTGAGTGTCGTCTGTCGAGTACAGAATCGAGATCATAGTGAGCTCAGTGACAATAGTAGGGACCAGGGACAAGACGTAGCACGCGAATTATGAAAGAGGTAGTTCGATATGGACGCCCCTAACTGTCATCACCTACCCGCAATCTCCAGTCTCGTGAAGAAGCCAGTTCAAATAGTATTGAGCTCCGTTAAAAACGATTTAAAACATGGTAAATACCCCGTTATTTAATAATATTTGTAGTGAAAATAACCATGTAAGTTTAAAGTCGTATATTAAAGGCATTTTCCCCTCATCACATCATGCCCTCAGTTTTGAGATCTTTACAGAGCTCGGGCGTAAGGGGTCAGTCTACCCAGGGGTAGACTGACCCTTTACGCCCGAAAAGGAAGGAAGGAAAAAAGTTTATTCCACAAATCCCCCTTGGTAATCCCCATTAATTGGGATTTCTGAACGTTTTATCCACAAAACCCCGTTAATGTGAATTATTAATGGTGATTTGTGGAATAACCCAGGAAGAGATCTGTAAAAATGTCAAATATCGTTGTGGGTTCGATTCCCGCCGGGAACAAGTATTTAAGCTGTAAGTCCTTGTATCCGGTTTTTTATATATGTAGTACCTTAATTATGTATTTACAAAATAGTATTTTAAATAGTTAGTATTATCCATTGTCTAGTACCCATAGTACAAGCCTAGTTCCGTAGTTTCGGGCTACATGGCGCTGTAGAATGCATATTATTATAGAAATCATATTTAGTTCAAACGCTACAAATATAGAAAAAATCACAAATTGTTTGATCTATGTGCAATATTCTGCCATATTTATTATTTTAGCTACGTCCCGAATAGACCCGCGTAAGTCCCGATCCCGCGAGAATATCGGGATAAAAAGTAGCCTATGTGTTAATCCAACTATCTACATGCGAAGTTTCATCGCAATCGGTTCAGTAGCAGCTTTTTGTATTCTATTCTTTATTTGACAAGTACATATTATATAGATTTTATTTCTGTTTTCGCGATGTTGTATTAAAATTAAAGAAATTTTTCGGTTTGAATCGCATGGTGTTTATTGCTTTTAGCATTGTTTCAACGCTCAACGGATCGAGGCCTTTAAAGGTCCCATTCAGGATTGACCTTTACAGGTCCCCTTCAGGATTTATTGGTCCCGTTTTCTTCAGCTCAATCCTGAAGAAGGGACCAGTAAAGCTCTCGAAACGTTGAGCGTTGAAACAATGCTAAAAGTAATAAACACCACGCGATTAAACACCGAAAATGTCTTTAATTTCTACATATTATATCTCAATTTTTATCTGGTCTGGCTGGATGTCTCTCTATGTATAATACAAAATAAACATAAGTATTATATCCGTTGTCTAGTCACCGTAACACAAGCTTAGTCGCTTACCACGGGGCTAGATGGCGCTGTGTGTTATTCACAGACATTTATTTATTATTTCTATTTACATTACAGAAAAGAGAAATTGTCCCCGACATACAACATACGTGATATGACGGCTCTGTTTGAACACAAAAACAACGGGACGGGCTGAGGGACACAACTAGTATTATAATCATGTACAGTCGATTACAGAAGTGTGTGTCCATCTTAAAAGATTCAATTATATTGATATTTCAAAAGTATTTCTTCCACTTGTAAATTTAGTTTTTTTTAATGCTTTCTAAAATTGTAAGGATTGCAGGTTCAAGTCCTGTCACGTACAGAATTTTGGAAATAATTTTCTCAAAAAAAAAAAAAAACAAAGATTTTAAATTGCTTAAACTGGTAGAAATCGTTTTTGTAATTTTGAAAATGGCTTTTCTCAAACTGTAAGGTGGATGTGTGTTTCTGTTGTCGTACTTTACCTAACATTTACCTATTTGTACCATTGTGTAGGATTTTTAAGGGTTTTTTTTTCGTAATATTTTCAAAAATATTTTTGACTTTTCATCATTTTATCGTTCCTTATTTTTTACACACGATAGACGAGCGTGACAAAATCCGACCAAGTGATCTTTTTTACCTTTTAAGGTACGAAATCGTAAAAAAAAAATCCGGTCGAATTGAGAACCTCCTCCTTTTTTGAAGTCGGTTAAAAAGAAACGTTTTGGTCAGTACCTACCTACCTATTTACGAGTTTTTGCAAAAGTCATAACTTTAAATAAATCTTAATTAAGAAATGGGTCTTCCATACATTATAACTAAATCATTCACAAAAGAACGAACTAAGTATATTTTTGAAAATAATTGAAAAAATTACCTACAAAACTTGAATACTCTTTTTTTTTAATAGTTTTAAATGAATCTCTGTTTAGTTATTATTTATTATTGTTTTCACGTAAACTGGGCTTGTATATCATTTCATTCGACGTTTCGATTCTACGCTAGGATGAATTGAACCTTACGGTGGATCTGTATACGTATTCTATAACTAAGACGTCTAGACAATTCCTCAGCATTGTAAGACTTTTCTCGAAACGGTTCAACTATAGGATACATGACAGTTTTTGAAAAAACTGTCCTTAAATGTTCGGAAAAGTATATGAATAATATATATTTGCAAACAATTCATGTTTTGTAGAAAAATATGTCATTTTAGTCTAAGGATTTTAAATTGTGGCGTACTGGCTAGATCTTGACGTCACTGACGTAAACAAAATTACAAATTTTAAGGTATTCAGACGCTTATAAAATAATTGAACTAATTTGTAATGCTTAAAATGGAATCCAAAGTTTTTAATGGAGTATGATCTATCAGCGTGGACAGGACACGTACGAACGAATCTCTCAAAAAAGTTATGTAAGGAAGTTTTTTGACAACTTAATGGTGAGGTCATTTGCTTAAGTTGTCCGTTTTGTTGAAAATGGCAAAATTATTATCAATCTTATGAGATTGATAATATTTTTTTTTAATTTTGTCTACTATGGTAGACAAATAAATACGTGTTTCGCGTTTAATCAAGTTTTATTAGATAAATACAATTTGTGATTTTCA
Organism: Idaea biselata; assembly: GCA_958496205.1. Lineage (NCBI taxonomy): Eukaryota > Metazoa > Arthropoda > Insecta > Lepidoptera > Geometridae > Idaea > Idaea biselata. The sequence goes on from OY292406.1 coordinate 4,839,372, forward strand.
ATAACTGTCATGTTCCCCATTTTTAGAAATTTTGCTGGTTTTACAAGAAATTACTAACAAATGCTGAAGCTTTTTTGAAAAATAAAAAAACAATTTTTGAGACATGTAACTTATAGAATACGGTGGATCTGAACTTTCGTCGCCTGACTGTACATATTATTATTATTAACTTTTATTTATTATTAAAATAATAATACATCACATGTTCTAAGTATTATTTTTATGTGTTTTTGAAGAATCTCTTGTTATATTACTTTTTAATACTTTTTTAGGTTAATTTTGATCCGACTGGTATTTGTTAGAAAGGGGTGTAATGTGTTTTGAAATGGAAAAGTTGTGAACATTCTGTTACGGGTTCGAGTCTCGCCGTCGAAATAAATGTTTTACTAATTTTTATGTATAAAAAAAACTGATCTTCACGGTTCCTTTTTGCGTTGCGGAACCCTAAAAACAAAAAAAAATTATATTTTTTGTTTGAAAGTCGTTTGTAAAATATCTCAAATGGCCAGAAGCCAGTTTATTAACTGTTGTATTCGATTAAACGGCTAAATATCACTCAGCTCGTTAGTTAAACAGCGGCGATTAAACTATTTATTGCGACATAATTGTTGTTAAAAAAATGTTTGTTCCGAAGCGGGATTCGTATTCGGTACCTTGAGTTTTTGTTAAAGCCATTACACGCCCTTTTTTAAAGTTGATTAATTATTAATTGATAATACGCCAAAGTTCTGGTTTTTTTTAATTCTTGGTATGACAAAGTGGTTTTACTCCAAAAACATCACACATGGTCATACATAACAAAAAAAAAAGAAAAATATTGCCATAATGAAAAATGAATAAAATAATTGCATTTATTTAAATGTTTTTGTTGCTACACTTTGTTAATTGATTAGTTTTGGAAAAACTACGAAATAATTTTGATTAATTAATAATAAAAAAATGTGTCTTGTAAAAATATGATTAGAAAATAAGTGATTGCAAATTGCATTATTGCTGTAAATTCATATCTCTATGTAATTTTGACAATATGTTGATATAATTTTAAATTGACATTGACATAATTGCATATTGATATTGACATGATGGGCCGATTAGTCGCAACTAACAAAAAAACACCATTTATTAAATTAGTTTAAAAAAAACCGAAAATTTACGAATTTAAATGATTGGCATTGCCGAATAGTCGGAAATTTAAAACCCGACTAATCGGCAAACACAATAATTTGCAAAAAAATCTGATAATTGCATTTTGATATTCGAAATAAATGCATATTGTATTGTCATAATTGCTTATTGATACAATTGCATATTTACATAGACAAGATTGCATATTGTCATGGTATTGCCAGAGTTGCATATTAATTGATATTATTGCATATTATACATATTGCGCATAAATGAAAAACTTAATATTGTCCTAAATAACTGGCTTCCAATGCGTGTTGTATTACTAAAGATCTTAAAAAAATAATTAATCTTGAGCTATTATTAACAATTATTTTAAACAAGGGTCAGGGCGTTTTTTACTATGGACAATCTCTGTGTTATCGGCTGACACAATTTGGTCGAAACGTATTTACAAAGTAGTAAAAATACCTGAGCAGTGTTTGAAAGAATTAACAATTATGTAAAATCTTGGATTCAAATTCCAAATTGGACATTAAGAGAACAGTCTACCTACTCCTTCTTCATACAAACGTAGTCGACTGTTTCCTCTCTGGATAAAGACATTAGAGAAAATTTGTATATGCCATAAAACCTATATCTGCCATGACCAATGCCCCTACGTTATGGTTTTTCTTTTTCTAATAAGAATAGAAATATAATTTAGAAAAAAATAATATGAAACCATTAAAGACTGGTAAGGACATGGTAATAGCAGATATGGGTTTTATGGCATAAACATATTTTCTCTAATATCTTTATCCAGGGAGGAAAGAAAACAGGGAGGAGTGTATAGAAAAAGAGTTGGTAGACTTTCCTCTTATGGAAAAAAAGAACTTTACATTATATAGCATGCTATTGGCTACTGTTACGGGCAATAAAACACGCGGGTCGCAAATTAATCTACGAAAACAGACTGGAATCTGCCAAATAACTTTTCTATAAATAATAATAAAAACTAGTTAACCCCTCCGGCTTCGTTCGAAGCAAATTGACTCTCTACCTAAATTATGAAGGTAAAATATTTATATTATACAATTAGAGGGTACATCAGAAGCATTCTATAAACTTTGAACAAATACCTCATCTAGTTGTTGCTTTTAAATACGTCTTGTGTAATTCTTTAATTCACAGACCCCAATTAATAATAATAGCATTTAGATAGGCTCTTAATTAACAATGATTATAAGAGTGGGATGGATTGATTGGTGAATGACTAGGAGGGAGCAAGACTTAGTATAAGTCTTCTGTCTCTAACCGCTATTCTTTGCCTTACTTCCAGTCATCTTCTAATCTAATATATAAAATTTCCATGTCGATGTGTTAATTACCGTACTCCTCCGAAACGGCTTGACCGATTTTTATGAAATTTTATTTTCGTATTCAGTAGGTCTGAGAATCGGCTACTATCTATTATTTATAAGGCAAAACAACGTTTGCCGGGTCAGCTAGTCTAATATATAAAATTTCCATGTCACAGTGTTAGTTACCGTACTCCTCCGAAACGGCTTGACCGATTTTTATAAAATTTTGTATACGTATTCAGTAGGTCTGAGAATCGGCTACTATCTATAATTTATAAGCATAGATCGGATTTTTGGGTGCCGTTTCAAAAATGCGACATCAAAAGTATGGATACGACCAAAAAAAATTCCGAGAAAAATTCCGCGTCTTGGAATTTCATCGTGATTGGGATTTCGAATAAGGATAGGTATCGAAATCACGAGTACTATCACTATCTAAAGTATCATCATCATCATCATCATCATTTCTTTTTATTGCTGAAGACATACATATTTACTAGAAATATTTTAAAGAAAAAAATTATCTTCAAAATTTAAAATGAGATTCTGTTTACAGGTTAGAGTTATCCGTCAGAAATAAATAAAACACACATATAAATTAAAAGGGTTTAATGTTTATATTTCTTTATTTAATATAGAAACAATGGACAAAATCTGTTCTAAGTATAAATAATTATCACAATTAAGAGAAAACACACCTAAAGCATGTTTGTGGAACAAACATTTTCAAATACTTGTTTAAAAACATTTATTTTTCAGCCAGTATTTCCTTACAACGGTAGGGTAGAGACAATCCAGCAAAGCTTGAAAAATAACAATTTATGTATTACTAAAACCAAAAATGTTCCCTCGACATGCAATTATTGTTGAGAAAATATTACAAAAATACAACTTTCCTTACAAATTGACCGAGTTGGTTAAAATGGGAAGTAGAGTTTTGTACCTCTCAGCATTTAAATTGTTCTATTTCAAGCTTTGCCAAGTGCACTACGCACCGCACCATCTACCTCGGTGTGCGAGCTGAATAGTTGACATTGCGGAATTTAACAACTATGTTAAACTGTGAGTCCAACTGTGTTGGAAACTAATTTTGAAATTTGACCCTTACCATGATCTACTTATTGCAGGATTTAATTCGTCAGCTAATCAAAAATAAATAAATAAAATTAAAAAAAATCTACAAATAATAAAAAAAACCACAGAATAAGTTTTTTTTGTTTTCTGTGTTTTTTCTTAATAGTCTAAGAAAAAAAATACTCTGTTTTTTTGCGCAACAAAACAACAAATTAAATAACGAGAAAAGGTCATGGTAACGCCCAATATCCAGCTTTACTTAAGAATTACCAAGTTGAAAATAGAAATCTGATGATCATTTTTTTTAAATTCCGGGTCTAGATAGTGTTGTAGCTACTTTAAGATTTAAATTATTTCGATATTTCGGAACGGAATCAGCCTAATCCATAATATCTATAAGTTGTAAATTTGTAGGAATGAAAAAAAAATTCTACACTCTTTTTAACAACAAATTATAGGCAAGAAACTTACAGTTATTCGTGTAAGTTTCTTGATTATAGGCTATGTTATTTATTCTATTACAATATATAAAAAATCTACTCACCCAAAGTTCGACAAATGTCAAAGATATCCAATCCAGTTGCAATAATCGTAGTCCGTTTAGTAGCCAAAATGTCAAGTTTTGCAGTGAAATCCAAAATCCAAGTAATGAGCAGGGGTCAATAAACAATAGCATAAAACACACGGATAGACTGCACTCAAGAAACCGAAGTAAGCGAATGAGCTTAAATTGCAGTTTCACTTTTCCCATAGGAATAACGGAATAATAAATAGGTATAAATATATACAAATAGGTATTTAGTATAAACAACTTCCAATAATTGCTCGAAGAAAAATAAACAAACATACCTTGGCGCAAAAATAAAAAAACATACATTACATACATACATACAATACATATTTTTTAAAGTTTAAAAAGAAATATCGGAATTACGGAATTTAGAATTCCGGAAAGTCATATCCATGTTAGTGACAACGTCTAAAACAGCACCCAAAATCCGATCTATGTTTATAAGGCAAAACAACATTTGCCGGGTCAGCTAGTATTTATATAAAATTCCATTCAAATTCACATAACTGGTCACATTTCAGTAAAAAAAAAAACTATTTCACTCTATACGCGGTCATATTTGCCACCATAATTGCATTTTATTGAAATTGACAGAATTGCATATTAAATTAAGTCATATTATCAGAATTGCGTATTACTGTTTTGACATTATTTCCAATAACCAACAAAAAGAATCGTGACTGATGTACTCTCTTTAAAAGTGTTTTATCTCTGTAAAATAAATAGATTAATAAATAATGATTATAATTCGCTTGAGCGATCGCCTAAAGACGGCCATTTATGATTTGTTTTAATGTAAAAATCATGCTTGTAGTATTTAGACATTTAATAAAATGGTATTAAGTCATAGTGTTGTTTAATTTTCTATCTACTTAGTACCTAAATAATGTTCATTTTCGTGTAGTGGTGTCTCATGTAGTGTTATATTACTACACTACATGCCTACACAACACTAGATGAGACACACCACTATACGGTTGTTATCTCTGATAGCAGTCGTTAGGTCAAGTTAGAGGCCTTAGCGCGACCTGACAACTTTAACACTAGGTGAGACACACCACTATACGGTTGTTATCTCTGATAGCAGTCGTTAGGTCAAGTTAGAGGCCTTAGCGCGACCTGACAACTTTAACACTAGGTGAGACACACCACTATACGGTTGTTATCTCTGATAGCAGTCGTTAGGTCAAGTTAGAGGCCTTAGCGCGACCTGACAACTTTAACACTAGGTGAGACACACCACTATACGGTTGTTATCTCTGATAGCAGTCGTTAGGTCAAGTTAGAGGCCTTAGCGCGACCTGACAACTCTAACACTAGGTGAGACACACCACTATACGTTTGTTATCTCTGATAACTGTCGTTAGGTCAAGTTAGAGGCCTTAGGGCGACCTGACAACTTTAACACTAAGTGAGACACACCACTATACGGTTGTTATCTCTGATAGCAGTCGTTAGGTCAAGTTAGAGGCCTTAGCGCGACCTGACAACTCTAACACTAGGTGAGACACACCACTATACGTTTGTTATCTCTGATAGCTGTCGTTAGGTCAAGTTAGAGGCCTTAGGGCGACCTGACAACTTTAACACTAGGTGAGACACACCACTATACGGTTGTTATCTCTGATAGCAGTCGTTAGGTCAAGTTAGAGGCCTTAGCGCGACCTGACAACTCTAACACTAGGTGAGACACACCACTATACGTTTGTTATCTCTGATAGCTGTCGTTAGGTCAAGTTAGACCGACCGACAAGTTAGGGCGACCTGACAACTCTTAACACTAGGTGAGACACACCACTATACGTTTGTTATCTCTGATAGCAGTCGTTAGGTCAAGTTAGAGGCCTTAGCGCGACCTGACAACTCTAACACTAGGTGAGACACACCACTATACGTTTGTTATCTCTGATAGCTGTCGTTAGGTCAAGTTAGAGGCCTTAGGGCGACCTGACAACTTTAACACTAGGTGAGACACACCACTATACGGTTGTTATCTCTGATAGCAGTCGTTAGGTCAAGTTAGAGGCCTTAGCGCGACCTGACAACTCTAACACTAGGTGAGACACACCACTATACGTTTGTTATCTCTGATAGCTGTCGTTAGGTCAAGTTAGACCGACCGACAAGTTAGGGCGACCTGACAACTCTTAACACTAGGTGAGACACACCACTATACGTTTGTTATCTCTGATAGCTGTCGTTAGGTCAAGTTAGAGGCCTTAGGGCGACCTGACAACTCTAACACTAGGTGAGACACACCACTATACGTTTGTTATATCTGATAGCTGTCGTTAGGTCAAGTTAGACCGACCGACAAGTTAGGGCGACCTGACAACTCTAACACTAGGTGAGACACACCACTATACGTTTGTTATCTCTGATAGCTGTCGTTAGGTCAAGTTAGACCGACCGACAAGTTAGGGCGACCTGACAACTCTTAACACTAGGTGAGACACACCACTATACGTTTGTTATCTCTGATAGCTGTCGTTAGGTCAAGTTAGACCGACCGACAAGTTAGGCCGACCTGACAACTCTTAACACTAGGTGAGACACACCACTATACGTTTGTTATCTCTGATAGCTGTCGTTAGGTCAAGTTAGAGGCCTTAGGGCGACCTGACAACTCTAACACTAGGTGAGACACACCACTATACGTTTGTTATCTCTGATAGCTGTCGTTAGGTCAAGTTAGACCGACCGACAAGTTAGGGCGACCTGACAACTCTTAACACTAGGTGAGACACAACACGTACAAAAACAAGAAAACCTAGAGCTCACATTATAAGAGTTTTTTTTTTAATTACGAATTTCGTTCAAAAACATCTCCAATACATAATGTGCGCGACAGGTGGAGCTTATGAAATGGGCCAAGTCATCTAATCCACGAAAAATGTGAAGAGTTAGGGTCTTTTCTTTCAAATTGTATTTTACAAATAGGTCCACCTACACGCCCACCAAGTTTGTATAACTCTCCACCAAACATCCTGTATATGTAGTAAATACAACCATGTTAGTCTTAAATCATAATATACTGAGATAGTATTTATCCACTTCACTTCTAGTGTTTTTGAATTTGGTAAATTAAGAGGGTGAGTAGTGGGCACTGTTACCATTTCCATACAAACATAATACCAAAATAGAATTATGAAAATTTAGTTTTCTACCCGAATATTGGTATTATTCGGATTAAGATTTTACTTTTACAGGGTCCCCACCACAAGGTTTTCCAAAATATTTATTCGAAATGAAATAAAACGAAACTACATTTCGTTCATTCTTCCAGAGTAAATTACTCATTTCATTTCATCTCATTTACACGTTATTTGTTTTATATTATGCCTAATAAAAAATCATTTACGCTGTAAAAATGAACGAAATGTATTTCCGTTTTATTTCATTTCGAATGAATATTTTGGAAAACCGTGTGGTGGGGGTAACCTGTAAAAGTAAAATCTTAATCCGAATAATACCAATATTAGGGTAGACAACTAAATTTTTCATAATTCTATTTTGGTATTATGTTTGTATGGAAATGAAAACAGTACCCACCCTCTTAAATTCACTTCGATTCTACGCTGGTAATCAATGAATCCATAACAAATAAAACAACAAAATTAATAAGAACAAGCATTTATTTATTAAATTACAATAAAAAGCGTTATATTGATATTACATACATTTATACAAAAAAAGGGAAGGTTTCGACACTAAAATAATAAAAATCTTTAACTTTACAGAGAAGACAACAACTCTCAGCTCTAAATTGTTAGCCTTATTTTTATTTAAATTCATTTACATAAATAAAATAAATAAATACCATACTTTTCTTCGGTTTCTGCGATGTTGAAATGAAATAAAACTCATTTATTTGGGCATTTTTATATTAAGCATTTTTCAACGTCCGAGGTTTCGAGGGCTTTACAGACCTCTTGTTTACGGGTAGACTGAGATGTAATTGGTCATTTTCAACGTTTTAAAATGTCGCTGAAAACTACTGTCTCATATCAAAACGCAAAAAAATGTTTAATTTTTTTTTATTTAAAAATAAAACTCATTTTCAAGTACCTACGAGCTAAACTCAAAATCCGTCGGGATGATGTTGTTTTTTTTTTCTTATGTATGGATTGTAGGTGACATTGTTTTCTACATTTTGGCGTTGTTTTAAGACAAAAACATTATCCAAAACGGTCAATTTAAGACGAAAGACTGTTTTAGTTATAATGTGGATAATAGGCTTCAATTCTCTTAAGACATATTTGTCAGCAAACTGCACTAAAAAAATTAAGTTATTATACATCTTAGACTAACTCGAGTCATTAGCTGTGTAGCCCCGGCATGTAGCTGTGTAGCCCCGACATAGAATAGGGTTATCCCATCTCATCCCGTGGGTGTCGTAAAAGGCGACTAAGGGATCTGAGGGATATTTAGCAAACCTTAAGTTCTCCCCGCGCGGTGGCGGATAAACTGCTTGATCCCTAAGAGGGTTGATGTCGGGCAGGCGGCCGGCCGTAAAAACATTGCCAAATCTAATTGCAGAAGGTATGGTCAATGATGACTTACCGACTGCGCCGACCCCAGATAAAAAAAAACTATTTGGGGTCTAGCGGACCCCGGGCTCCCGAGAGGGATGCAACCGGGAACATCGCTCGGATGAGAAGACTAACTCGAGTCATCTCTAAGTGATAAACTTAAAAACTTAAGAAGCGAGTTAAAACTTATACGAAAACAATTTTCAATCACCTTTAAAAATAATCAATTAAAAAAAAAACTAGAAAAAAAGCACTCGGGACGAAACTAATATTCGATAGTTTTTTTGGTAGCTTACCATCTAAGTATAGCAATTGCAATACACAGAAAATCTTCAGCAATTTACCGGCATTTAAATATTTTCCTATTCCGCCATCTTTGAAGCTCCGCCATATTGGATTTAGAACCAATAATTATTGGTTCTAAATCCAATAATTATATAATATAATATAATATATAATATATAATATAATATATAATATAATATATAATATAATATACAATATAATATATAATATAATATATAATATATAATATAATATAATATATAATCTGTATTCGGCTGTTATTATAATAACAGCCGAATACAGAAACGCGACTAAAAATGTGAGGCGTACTTAAATAATTGAGCAGCGTCAAAATTTAAAAATAGTAATGGAATGTTTGAATTTAAGAGGAGCTTAGTTAAGTAGAACTCAAATTTTAAGTTGTCATATATGCGGGTTTTGAATCTCAAGAATCAAAACGTTATCGAAGGACTGTATTTTTAGGGTTCCGTATCTAAAGGGTAAACACAGGCGGGACCCTGTTACTGAGACTCCGCAATCTGTCCGTCTGTCACCAGGCTGTAACTCATGAACCGTAATAGCTAGACAGTTGAAATTTTCACAGATGATGTATTTATGTTGCCTAGTTTAGTATTTGTTGTTATAGCAACAAATACAGAATAAGATAAATATTTAATTTTGGCGTATTCCGTTTGCGTTTATACTATTTTTTTAAAGATATAAAAGCAATTTAAAGGTATTGTAATAGCTGTACGCGGTAGGCCACCAAAAGTTAATAAAAAAGAAATAATTGAGATCATGCTTTAAAATAATTACTATCCCACTATGTCGGATAGATTAAAAAATAATTAAATACACTAAAAATAATAATGACAAGTTAATTTCAAAGACAACGAATGAAAACTTACAATATTTTTTTTTACACTGAAAAAGTTACAAGATATGTACTTTTACAATGAAAAAGTTACAAAATAAGTACTTTAACAATGAAATAGTTACAAAATATGTACTTTTACAATGAAAAAGTTACAAAATAAGTACTTTTACAATGAAATAGTTACAAAATATGTACTTTTACAATGTAAAAGTTACACAATATGTACTTTTACAATGAAAAAGTTACACAAATGTACTTTTACAATGAAAAAGTTACACAAATGTACTTTTACAATGAAAAAGTTACACAATATGTACTTTTACAATGAAAATTTTGTAAAGAAAAAGTACTTGTACAGTAAAAGATACAAATAATATACAAAAAATGTACTTTCACATTAAAAACGTAACAATTGTACGTTTAAAATGAAAAAGTAACAAAATTTGTACTTTTACAACAAAATTTTGTCCCAAAAATAGGACTTTCTCGATAATTGGTTAAAATAAATAGGTGCATTAAGCGATGTTTATGAAGTCTATATTTATAGTTAATTTAATTTTGTGTTACTAGACCGATTTTTATGCGATAAAAGAAAAATAATAACTAACACAGAAACTTAAAATTTACCCTTTTACTTATTCCTTAGGATCCTTAATATATAAATATAAAACTTATACAACTAAAAAATTATTATTCTTCATTTATACAATTATACAATATTATAAATTATTAACTTATACTTCTATAATGTTATTTTTATAAGTTTATATAACTAAAAAACTGCCGTATTGATTAGAAACTAAAATTTAAGGAGGTCGCTTATTTGAAAAATTCATTCAACTTTTTTTTTTCATCGTTTTTTTTAAATATAGCAAAAAAAAACTAAACGACCTTCTAAAATATTACAAAAAAAATACAAAAATCCAAACATATCACATGAAAAATGGAAGAATTATAGCTCTTTTTCTCATCTCTAAATTAAATATTTTTATTTTTGTTTTTACAATTAAATTCGATAACTTTTCGATCACATTTATTTTGAAAAAAATAAAATAAAACGAAAATTCATGTTTTTCCTTTCAAAAGCTGCCAAAAACTATTCAACGTTGTTTTTGAGACAATTTTCATAAATAAAACTCAATCCCAAGAAATTTTGTCAAAAAAGTAAAAGGACACATTGGAAAAATGATTTCTAAATTACACGCCCCCTTGATATTTTGATCCAAAAGTCTTGAGTTCAATTACTTACTTATTTCAAAAGAAGGACCCTTACAACGGCGTCTTAAGAGGACAGTCTACCTACTCTTTCTCCATACAAACGTAGTCGACTGTTTCTGGATAGAGGCATTAGAGCAAATATGTTTATGCCATAAGTCCTATATCTGCCATGACTATGTCCCTACGCTTTTTTATTTTCTAATTATAACAGAATAAAAAAAAACTCGCCAAGTGCGAGTCGGACTCGCGCACAAAGGGTTCCGTACCATTATCTATACAACAGATTTTGTTTTGAAAGGTAAATTGTGGTTTACGATTTATGACGTTTAAAAAAAAACTACTTAATAGATCTCGTTCAAACCAATTTTCGTTGGAAGTTTGCATAGTAATGTACATCATATATAATTTTTACTTTTATCATTCCATTATTTTAGAAGTTACAGGGGGGGGGGGGGGGGGGAAACACACATTTTACACTTTGGGAGCGTCTCTCGCGCAAACTATTAGGTTTAGAAAAAAATGATATTAGAAACCTCAATATCATTTTTGAAGACCTATTCATAGATACCCCACATGTATAGGTTTGATGAAAAAAAATTGTTGAGTTTCAGTTTTAAGTATGGGGAGCCCCAAAAATTTGGTACTTTTTTATAAATTTGTGTGAAAATCTAAATGCGCTTCACCGAATACATCTACTTACCAAGTTTCAACAGTATAGCTCTTATAGTTTCGGAAAAAAGTGGCTGTGACATACGGACGGACGGACAGACAGACAGACAGACAGACATGACGAATCTATAAGGGTTCCGTTTTTTGCCATTTGGCTACGGAACCCTAAAAACAGAAAAATCAGAAAATGAAAAAAATCAAAACGTAGGGGCATGGCCATGGCTGATACAGGCCTTAAAGCATAAACAAATTTGCTCTAATGTCTTTATCCAGGGAGAAAACAGTCGACTACGTTTGTAAAGTTTGTATGGAGAAAAGAGTAGATAGACTGTCCTCTTAATTTAGTCCGGTCAAGTTAGACATTCAAGGTTACATAAATTCCCACCAAGCTGAAAATCGGTGAGATTTGAATCACTTTTTGAATCGTTATATCTCAAAAACGGTGGCTCGTAGAAAAAAAGTATTAATAAATTTTTGTAGATAATTTTATGATCTACAACTTTTGTCTGAGGTATTTTTATGATAAAACTTACCGTTTTGCTGAAAACCGCGAAAAACTCTTTGACCTTTAATAAATTTTTTTCTTCACAGGGGAAAGATGGGGAACTTTCAAATTTTATTTCTAATGATATTTTAAACAATCTCACTGATTTTCAGCTTGGTGGGAATTTATGTAACTTTACTCTTATTTTTTGGTCTAATTTGACCGGACTAATTGCAGCACTAGAACTTGATTAATTCGAAGTCAAAATTTCAAGAAATTTCAGCTTTTTTTAAGAAATTGTTCAATTATGATGAAGGACGACTTGCATGAAATTATGCTAAACATATTTAGTTTAATGTATTTAATTTACGGGAAATCGACGTTTAAATGTATTTCAATGGCTTATATGATTTAATTACAGGTGTATTTATGCAGTTTGACAGCTGGTTAAACAAGTTTAAAACTAAAATGTGTTTAAAAATCGTTATACAAGCCGCCCTAATATAAGTCACTTTATACTTATAGATATAAAAATATTACTTATACTTATATAAAACATTATAAATCGACTTTGAAGGCACTTTATAAAACTCGACTTTTACTTTCATATATTTAACCGCAAAAATATGCTTGTTTGTCCGTTTGTTTGTTACTCTTTCGCGCAAAAACTACACCATTGGTGGTAGCAGGTTCAATTTCCGCCGTATAGTAAATATTAGTATGATTATCAGATATTTATTTCCGGTTCTTGTTATTTTTTATGGATGTCAAAACTCGAAAGTGGTTTTTACTGTAAAAATAGTCAAAACTAAAACCATAATAGTCACAATTAGTTTTACACTAAGAAAGCTTATTATAATTTTGAATTTGTTGCTTAAAAAAATTTAATTAAAATTATAAGATTTTTTTACCAAGATTTCGGTCTAAGTTTAAGTTTTGACTGAAATTAAATATTGAACATATTTAATAAAAAAAAAAATTATACGCGACGAATTGAGAACTTCCTCCTTTTTTGGAAGTCGGTTAAAAAGGATAGAAACCAATCTCTTGGTCACAAATCACGATGTGGCGATTTCAAAAAGATGTGTATTATTAAAACAGTTTTAAAATAATTATGTGTTTTTTTTGTTTATGACCAGTTTTAACTGACTGATTCAATCGAAACTGGTTTGGATCGCTTTCGAGTTTTGACCGTAACATTTTATCCGTTGTCCGGCACCCCATATCACAAGCCTAGTCATTTAGTCTATGGCTGGATGGCGCTGTATGTCCTTTAATATTTATTAGCTAAGATTTCCACATTTTTTTATTTCTGTCGTCGTGTCCGTGTGAGTTTTTAGCATAAATTATGCATGTTCATTTCTTAATTTTTGGCATAAAAATATAAATTATGCTCAATTCATACCCCATTTGATGTAATGTTTTGTTTTATTAATTTTTAAAAAAATAAAAAATAATAAAACAAAATATTAATCAATTTTTAGCATAAAAAAACTGATAAGTATCAGCACTCATCATTTTCATCATATAAATCCTTAAAAATCACTTTTTTTTAACAAAATTTTCCGTATTTTCATATCTAACAGTAAAACTCCTTACACCCTTTTCCTCCGGTCGGTGCGTCGTTCTATCCTAATGGGCGAGGTGACAGACCGAATGATATCGGCCAGTTGGCCATCGACGCGGGGTTTGTGCAGCCTCTTGGCCGCCCGAGTGCGGAACTTGGCCGACTCTTGGGTGGCCAGCATCGTGGGCGTCAGAGATTTTAGACATCTGTGAAGGAAAATATGGCTTTGTAAAGTTACTTGAAAAACAAAATATCTGAAGTCCGAAAATTTAATAATTAATTACTAACATCTACTAAAAGTCGCTAAAAAGCTACTTACATCTACTAAAATTCAGTAAAAAATTACTTTAATTTTAAAATTAATTACTAAAATCCACTACATAGAGACTTACATTCACTAAAACTTATTATTCACTAAAAAGCCACTAACATTCACTAAAAAATCACTAAATTGTGACTAATATCCACTAAAACTGACTAACACTCACTAAAAAGCCACTAACATTTAATAAAGTAACTAAAACCCACTAAAAAGTGACTAAAAGCCTCTAAAAAGTGTGAAAAATCCGGTAAATCCTCTAAAACTTACTTGGAAACATCTTGAAGCTGACGGGCCAGCATCTCGTTCTGCATCTGTGCGGCGGCCAGCTCGCGCCTCAACTGCGCCTTGGACTTGTTCCCGGCGGGGTGGAGTAGCGGGTGGCGACGCAGCCGCGACGCCGAGGGGCGCTGGTTCGGGTCCGGATCCGTCATTTTCTTGAGTAGTTGGTTGAACTCCCTGGACAAGTTGGGCAAGTCCGGCAGCTTCCCGTCTCTGAAGTCGTGCCAGCTCTGTCCATTCTTGGGCAGCGGCCCACCGCCCGCGGCCTCGAATAGTGTCAGTCCTGGAATAAATATGTTACAGTTAGAACCCGTTCCCTCAGAATATGTGGTAGGTGGCTTAACTGGCAGCCCCAGCGAGGTTGTCATTAGCTCCTCTTCCAAGGAACGAGTGGTGAGCGGCTACATTGCTCCGGTACCAGTCCATTGCTCCGGTACCAGTCCATTGCTCCGGTACCAGTCTGTTGCTCCGGCACCAGTCCATTGTTCCGGTACCAGTCCATTGCTCCAGTACCAGTCTGTTGCTCCGGTACCAGTCCATTGCTCCGGTACCAGTCCATTGCTCCAGTACCAGTCTGTTGCTCCGGTACCAGTCCATTGCTCCGGTACCAGTACATTGCTCCAGTACCAGTCTGTTGCTCCAGTACCAGTCCATTGCTCCGGTACCAGTCTGGACAACTGGGAGTGCTATTTTGGGCACGAGGTAGCTCTCCTTCAGAGAACCGAATCTAGCATTTGGGGACATGATCAGTCTATAACTGATACCTGACAGTTGCTTCAGTGGCCCAACTACTCCTAAAGCCGTCCCTTAGGACTTAGTTGGGCCACTCCCAGTATCTCACTCACCGAATGCAAAGATGTCAGCTTTAGTGAGGTGTGTGAAGTCTTCCTGTAACACCTCCTTGGGCAGGTAGCGGCAGTCTCCTTCCTCCACGCAGGGAGAGGAGGTGCAGGTCACGTGGCCCAGGTCTCCTGGGGAAAGAGAAAGAATAACATAAGTAAATCGTCCTACAGGGCGATTCCTGCAGCACATGAGTAAAGAACAGAGACAAAGCTACATACAACGGTGCTGCGAGCGGCCCACCAAACTAAAGTACCCTACACACGTTTAGATTTATCTTACAGATAAATCGCATGCGAGAAATCTTTACGATAAATCGTACGTGTGTAGGCAAATCTGAGAACTGTACAGTTTATCTGACGATCAAATCGAAATCGCATAGATTTCGCACAGTTTACCTAGTAGTTGATCTTCTGGGATTGTTTTACGCCGTACTCCATATAAAGTCCGAGTTCGATAATTCTTTTTTTATTTGGAAGCTGAGAGTCCCGAGTACAATCTCGGTGAAAATCTTAGGAGAACCTTCGAAATGATGAGCAGAATAGCATCCCAGAATGTAGTAAATTACTCATTTTTGGGCTTCTATCAATAAAATCGGCTCCTAAGAACAGCTTGTGGAAAAATATTATCAATATTAATATTAAAATTATTCATTCGATCAAGTCATAATACGTGTTACTTCAAGCGAAAGGAAATCGCAACTGATAAAACTGAACGTGTGTAGGCACTAGGGGCGTTAGATTTCTCCCATGCGATTTATCGCAACGATAAATCGTTAGAGAAATCTAAACGTGTGTAGCGTCCTTAAGACTAATTCGGGCGGGCATGCGGGCAGGGGGTGAGGTAATAATCAAACTCTGTGATTGGGCGATGCCGATTACCGTATACTTAGAGCTTAAAATATTGTGACGAGGTACAAACTAGACTTATGAGCAGTCAATTGGTTCTATTGTCTTTGACAACGGACGTTGTATTTTGTTTTCCAGTTGTTTTCATTTAATTTGATTGAGTTATCTAATATATAAAATTTCCATGTCACAGTGTTAGTTACCGTACTCCTCCGAAACGGCTTGACCGATTTTTATGAAATTTTGTATACATATTCAGTAGGTCTGAGAATCGGCTACTATCTATAATTTATAAGGCAAAACAACGTTTGCCGGGTCAGCTAGTAATTTATAATAGTTTCACACAATTTCAAGACGCGTTTGGTAGGTATTTTTAAAGACGATCGAAAAACACGACGGAGTAAAAAACAAAAGACGATCGCAATTTGAAAATCGGACAATTAAGAGCTGTCAAAATTAAAATGCTTTACGTATATCTCGGTAAGAATTGACCTAGGCTACTATTTTCATTTCGGATGACAGCTGTTAAGCTAAAAAATCTTATATCGCGGAAACTATTTATCCTAGGCTACTAGTTTCTTTGCAGAAATGATAGAGCCCTTTGAGATCTTCATTTTGGATGACAGCTGTCAATTTCGGATCAATAATTTCCGAAATATGGACCGAACGACGCGCTGGTTTAGTTTTTGTTTCACTCGCTGCCACGCGCCGCCCGGCACTTGACTTTTCATAGGATTAACGATTAACGGATTAACGAGGAAATAGCTCACCGATCTTGTAGACATGTGTGGCGTTATGGCGGTCGTCGTCGTCGTAGCCGTCGTCGGAGTCGTGTCTCTCCAGCGAGCTGCACACGAAGATGTTCCCCGGCTTCACGTCCATGTGGACCAGGTGCAGCGAGTGGATGTAACTGGGGAAACACAACGACACCTTTGCAAAACTACCGAGGCAGATCCTCAGCCGACACAGCAAATGGTTCCTTAGATTTTAAGGTTCCGTGACCTCCGCTGTCTTTCCGTCTGCCACCAGGTTGTATCTCATAAACTGTGATAGCTAGAGAGTTGAATTTGTCACAGAAGATGTATTTCTGCAGCCGCAATAAAATACTGAATGAATCAAGAATTTATTTTATTGTTATCTCTGATAGCAGTCGTTAGGTCAAGTTAGAGGCCTTAGGGCGACCTGACAACTCTAACACTAGGTGAGACACACCACTATACGGTTGTTATCTCTGATAGCAGTCGTTAGGTCAAGTTAGAGGCCTTAGGGCGACCTGACAACTCTAACACTAGGTGAGACACACCACTATACGGTTGTTATCTCTGATAGCAGTCGTTAGGTCAAGTTAGAGGCCTTACAAATCTAACACCAGGTGAGACACCAATATACATGCTGTATGATCATATAGTACTCACGTGAGTCCCTCGCTAATGTGTCGCAGTAGCAATAACAACTCCTGCTCGGAGAGAGGTTTCTGTTCCATCCGCTGCTGCAGAGAGCCTCCGTCGCAATACTCGTTCTGTATGATCATGTGGTCATCCTCGGCCCATGCTGAGTAGTATCTGGAGAAGTCATAATAATTAATGAGGGTTTTGTCGAAATAGAAACAAAATATGGTTAAAATAGAAACAAAAGACGGTCGAAAATAGAAACAAAAGACGGTCTAAATAGAAACAAAAGACGGTTGAAATAGAAACAAAAACGGTTGAAATAGAAACAAAAGACGGTTGAAATATAAAACAAAAGACGGTCGAAATAAAAACAAAAGACGGTCGAAATAGAAACAAAAGACTGTTGAAATAGAAACAAAAGACGGTTTAAACAGAAACAAAAGACGGTCGAAATAGAAACAAAGGACCTATGTCTTTGATCGTGACGGTCTATGTTAGTTTTTCTTTATTATTGTTTTATTATTTCTTTGATCATACCTAATTTGTTTTTACCGTGTGCGTGTCCAAATAAATGATTTTTCTTTCTTTCTTTCTATCTTACCTCACGACGTGCGCATGTTTCCCCAGCGCGGCATGAGCGTAGACCTCCGTGAGCGCGGTCCGTTCCGCCGCGGAGCCGGTGACGGGCCGGAGCGACCTCTTCACCGCGTACACGCAGCCGTCCAGCTTGTTTACACACTTGGTCACGCGGCCGAACTGCCCGCGCCCGATCACCCCTAGCTCTACGAACTCTATCTTGTACCGCGATATGTTTGATTCCTGCAAACAAAACATGAATATTGTACAATCATCTAAAATTCTCCCGTGACAGGATTCGATCTTGTGCCCCTTGCTTTTCGGGCGCCACACTGGATCCCAGTAAAATGCATTGAGCAATAAACAAAATGAGATATTGTGCTATTTAACAAAACATTTATAGCCTTATTAATAAACGTAGAGTAAGGTCGGAGTAGTGAGAACATGCTTTGTCTTCTTCCGTGACAAGAACTTTCAAATTTTACAGACTAAAAACAAAAAGTGGTAAAATTACTGCGACCTTACTCCATGTTTATTAATAAGGCTATTAGACCCCGGCGTGTGCTAAAACCACAAATTATTTAAAGTCGGCGCAGTCGGTAGGTCATCATTGACCTACCTACCTACTGCAAATAGATTTGACAATATTTTACACCTGCCTGACCAACCAATCCTACTCGGGACCAAGCAGTTTACCCGCCACCACCTCTACTATTCTAGCAATAAGCTTTATGCAGGACTTACTCTTAATCGTTTAGCAGGCTGTTGAGGCGTCAAATCCCACGTCGGTGTTTTTGATAAGGCACGTTTTTTCTTATTTAATGCTTGACCTGGAAACAAATAAATTAGTTATGAAACTTGCTATTAAACATTTCCCAAATTACATACATGCTTGTATCGCAGTAACTGAGATACCAATAGAATAATGTAAATAACATTTAATAAATCATATTGTAAATCTCTCCTTTTCATCCTCGCGATGTTCCTGGTTGCATCCCTCTCGGGAGCCCGTGTCAGCTAAGCCACAGTTTATTTTTTATTCGGGGTTGGCACAATATGGGAAGAGATCGGCTCTTCCCACGGGGAGAGATGGGGTATATCTTCCATCAGGATATAGCTAGATCCTGATGAAACATATACTCCATATGGTATATGGATCTAGCTAGATCCTGATGGAACATATACCCCTTCTTCTCGTATTGCGCGAAATGGATGGAAGATATGAGCATTGCTAACATACCGTCAGGTGTAAAAGGGTTGATGTTGGCTACAGGCCGCTTCGACAGCCTGCTATCCTCGTCGTCCGCCGGGAGGCTTCCTAGAGCACTATCCTCGTCGCAGCTGGACGCCGGCGGGTGGAGGTGGTAGCTAGATCCTGATGGAATCCCTGGAAGATACGACAGGGTCATTATTAGCAAAAACCCGGCCAAGTGCGAAACTCGCGCACGAAGGGTTCCGTACCACTATCACATTTGGGTACCGAACTCTAAAATCGTTTACCACTTTTAAAATTTGATATTTTGAATTGAAAAAAAAAAACTTTGGCACAAAGACAATCTGAAACTCTTTGGTAAGTGAAGGCAGACTGGTTTTTGACAGATAGGGCAGCCATTTTGAATTTCATGACCTACTCGATTCGATGTTTTTGAAACACGTTTGTTGTATGGGAGCCCCTCTTAAATATTAGTTTTAATTTGTTTTTAGTATTTGTTGTTGTAGCGGCAACCGAAATACATCTTCTGTGAAAATTTCAACCGTCTAGCTATTACGGTTCATGAGATACAGCCTGGTAACAGACGGACAGACGGACGGACGGACAGACGGACAGACGGACGGACGGACAGACAGACAGCGAAGTCTCAGTAATAGGGTCCCGTTTTTACCTTTAGGTTAGGAACCCTAAAAAGCACGAGAAACATTTTAAACATGTGAGTATCTAGGTGTAGTTAGTTTCGCTGGGCCTTTTCCGCACTTAGCCTTACAATTGGGTACGTGATTTCTTAGAGGGGTAAGACGCCACGGGATCATACTCCAAATTGGCGAATATCCCATGCCTTCGGACCGTGGTGAGTCCTAGGACATGTCGGTTTCCTCACGATGTTT
This sequence comes from Idaea biselata, assembly GCA_958496205.1. NCBI lineage: Eukaryota > Metazoa > Arthropoda > Insecta > Lepidoptera > Geometridae > Idaea > Idaea biselata. The sequence goes on from OY292406.1 coordinate 4,859,476, forward strand.
TCCTTCACCGTAAGAGCGATGTTATTAGCGCACATGACTATTTCTTAAAAAAAAAGAACATTGGGTTCGCGGTCGGCCTGGATTCGAACCCACGACTCTCGGAATGAAAGTACTAAATGAAATATTGCTGATGTAGTAGGGAATACCGAACTAAACTACATAACTAAACATTATTAGACTAGTGTACTCACCCGGCTCCACGTTTGTTTTAGGCAGAAAGAGTCTCGACCGTGGTGGAGGATGTGACGGGGTCGAACACTTTTCTAGCAACGACTTCGGTGTGTGCGGACTGTCAAATAACCTAGAAGAAGAGAATACACAAATGTTACTAAAACACAATAGCATGACAGGGATAGCACTAGCGAATTTCAGATGTGTAAAAGAAGGACGTAAGGTGCGACTATGCGAAGAGCGTACAATCAAACAATTAGATACTACTTACGAGATAACTAGACAATTTATCAAAAAAATTGGTTTACAGATATCAAGAAGCTTTAACCTAAATATATAAATAATTACTATTTAATACAAAACATATTCACTAAGACATCTTTACAACACAAGCTCTTCATATTTTTTTTGTAATCATAATTTATTAATAATCAATCATGTTTTCACGTTTTGGAAATCAAGGGTTATTATATTCTACTAGCTGTGTCTCGCGGTTCCTCCGGCATAAGTCTCGATCCCGTAGGGATTTTCAAAAATCCTTTCTTATCTGATGGGCGTTGCGGGTTCGATTCCCATAGGGGGCAAGTATTTATGATTGATTAGATATTTGTTTCTGGTTTGGGTGTTTCCATATTATACATAATAAATAATCAAAATATTATGTATGTAATATGTAGGTAAGTACCTATTTACGAAAGAAAAATATTAAATGACTAGCTGCTGCGCCCCGCGGTTTCACCGGCGGCGGCGTAAGTCCCGATTCCGCGGGATTATCGGGATCAAAAGTAGCCTATGTCCTTCTCTAAAGTTCTATCTACCTCTAATAGCAAAATTCATCCAAATCGAAGCAGTTTAGGTGTGAAAGCGTAGATATAGAGTATAGATATCTATTTAACTTCTTACTTAAATATTATAAACGCGAAAGTTTATAATATTCACCGTCACGCAAAAACAACTCAAGTAATTGCGATGAAACTTGGAATATAGATAGCTAGAGACCTAGAATAACACATAGGCTACTTTATGTCCCGATATTCGGTATTGGAACTTACGCGGGTGAAACAAGGGGGGCCGCTAGTAGACTATTATCTGTAGCAACATTCCATACCTACTTAGTTTCATCGCAATCGGTCCAACGGTATTTGTGTAAACAAACAAACCTATATACCTACCTACTGTTATTATATTAGGATAGGATACACTACGTTATTTGCAATGCCGTATTGCCGGTCCCTTATAATAATATAATATGAAAAAAAAAATCAGGTGTTATCTTTAATAATAGAACTTGTAATCTTAAGCAAAGTCGAAAGTACAAAGAAAAAAGATATGGGGTGGTTTTTTTCTCGACTCGAAAATTGAAGGGTGGTTTTTTGATTTTATACACATTGATACTTTTAGAGGTCGTGCTCGCGGAAGGGGAGTTTTGCCCTTTCTTTTCGTATAGTGGTGTGTCTCACCTAGTGTTAGAGTTGTCAGGTCCATAAAATGAACTTTGCACCTTTAGAGAAAAACAAAAAACAGCAGATACGTTACCTAGTCTCGGAAAATGAGACGATAAAACTGCGTCTAGCTGACGCACTAGCCTCAGTCGTATGTCGAACCGTTGCCGCGTGAGCACGTGCTGTCCTGTCACACTGCGATTATCTTATTGACATCCATCAGAATGCCTTTTTGCTCATTTTACAAATGCCTGAATCATTCTTAAAGACAAATGTTTTTAAATACAATAATTTTATGAAAATGCATGTAGGTGTTTCTAGCTCATTTTTCGAATACGCAATTTTAGGATATACCGTATCTACTATTTTTGTTTTTATTATCTAAGCCTACGACACGGCTTGATATCCGAAAAAAAAACAGAATAAAATGAATATACAAGTGAGGCTCCCATACATACAACAAACAAGATATTTTGTGACAATAGTATGGAACCCTTCGTTCGCGAGTCCGACTCGCATTGGGCTTTTCATTCACCAACATTAAAAAGAAGAGGAGGTTATCAATTCGTCGCGTATCTATACTAATATTATAAATTGATTGGAATGATTGGTATTTTGTTAGTGTGTGTGTCTGTATGTTTGTAATAATGAATAAACCAAAAAATACTGGTATGGACCAATTTCAAACATTCTTTCACCATTAGAAAGCTACATTCACTTTAAGTAACATATTAATCTTTCTTCTAATATATAAAATTGTCACAATGTTAGTTACCATACTCCTCCGAAACGGCTTTACCGAATTTTACCAAATTTTATATGCGTATTCAGTAGGTCTGAGAATCGGCTACTATCTATAATTATAATTAATAAGGCAAAACAACGTTTGCCAGGTCAGCTAGTCTAATCTTCTATCTAATATATAAAATTTCCATGTCACAATGTTGGTTACCGTACTCCTCCGAAACGGCTTTACCGATTTTTACCAAATTTTGTATGCATACTCAGTAGGTCTGAGAATCGGCTACTATCTATAATTTATAAGGCACAACAACGTTTGCCGGGTCAGCTAGTCTAATATATAAAATTTCCATGTCACAATGTTAGTTACCGTACTCCTCCGAAACGGCGCGACCGATTTTTAACCAAATTTTATATGCGTATTCAGTAGGTCTGAGAATCGGCTACTATCTATAATTTATAAGGCAAAACAACGTTTGGCGGGTCAGCTAGTATACATATATTTTTCCGATGTTTTCAGTTTCGCATAAGTGCGGTTTCGCATAAGTCCCGATCCCGTGGGAATATCGGGATAAAAGAAGCAAAAAACACACACACATACACAGACTTTGACCTTTACAATATTATAGTAGAATTTTCATAAAATTAGGAATTTGCGCAGGTGAAACAGCAGGGCAGAGCCATAATAAAGATGGCAGGTGTAAAATTTATAATAACTTTGCCAAAACATCTTCTAAACTGACAATCTCAAACCAGGTAGTCTTACCTACCAAACTTTACTGCAAACCCAACCTTATGTTAACATGTTAGAGATCATTATTGAATAGAAAACCTCCCAATAATACTAAGATTTCTGCTTTGAATTTCATTTTGTTGGAAACAGAACTGTAAGTCTTTAATTTAGAGTTGTTTTTGGCTTCTCTTGTTAGGCAAGGTGTGTTGGTGTTTTTTTGCGGCATCAGCTGTGTGAGATCATATGTTATGGAACTTATGGAGACAGTAGGTATTGTAAATTTAACTGTATTTTAACCGATTTTAACTGAATGTTGGAGACCAGTCTCATGGTGCAACTTTCAAAGATATTCCAGAAAGGTTCGGCCCCATAAGCCACAATTCCATTAGGGCAAATCTTGTATGCAAGAGTTGCATACAAGTTATATAGAAATTGCTGATTTAGAAAAAATATAAAGCAGGATATAAACTTTAAATCAAATTTAAAGTTTATATCCTGCTTTATATCCAGCAATTTAAATCCAGTTTAAATCGTCACCCAGACTGTTGACACAAAACTAAAATAAATTAAAACAAACTGGACAGGACAAACTAATTCTGTTTCTTCAGTCATTCTGACATGAATCTCTATACTCCTCAAAAGTGTGAAATAATCCTACTTTTATTATATTCATCCGCCTATTATTTTTTTAAATATAATATAGCCTTCCTCAATAAATGGACTATCCAACACTGAAAGAATTTTCCAGCCAACGGTTCCTGAGATTAGCATGTTCAAACAAACTCTTCAGCTTTATAATAATAGATAGATAGATAGAAGATAAAGATAATAGATAAGAGTAAGTTTGTATCGATGTATGTTTCTTACTCTTTCACCCAAATACTACTAACTGCAAAAATACAATGGTTGTGCAGATTAATAAAAACAAAAAAAAAAACTTCGTTTTTTGGGAATAATAAATAGCATTGCATGATTGCAAATTCAAAGCCAATGTCCTTTAATATTTACAGTTCTATGTTTACATTTTTGACCTTAGATTCTGATTACAAAGTAAAGGTTTCTATATTTTTGCTTTCTCACTTTCAAATGGCAAACAAATATAACTGTAGCTAACAATGAAAGTAGACAGGTCAGTTAGAAGCCAGATTTGGAAACCAGTTTGACAAGACGAAAATGAGGTCATTAAAATTTGTGTTACACAGGACTTGTTCAGACATGTTCAATCTTTAGTCCTGGATTGGACATGTCACAACCAGTCAATTGCGCCAAAAAAATAACTTAAAATCCCTACTTATCCTTATCTTTACTAATAAAAAAATGCATAAGTAACTCTGTCTGCCATTTTTACCTGCCTCAACCACCGAATTTTGGTATACAGATAGATGGGACGTTGGAGAAGGACATAAGTAGGGTTGCCAACCATACTATAATATATAGTATTGTACTATATTTCAGCTCAGCGTACTATATATTTTTGAAAGCACATATAGTACGCAAAAATACTATATTTCTGGCATAATTTGTAAAAAGTTGTTTCTTTTATAAATTCCTCCTCTCTGCATTTACAGAGGACTGTTTTCTACGAATATGTAGAGGGAAAAAAAGAAAAGCCATAAAAAAGGTGCTCATAATTTAAAGATTGAATGTCGGGAACATTTTTTTTTTATATTCAAGAAAGAAAGAGTATTTGAAAGTGTGAAAAAAAGGTTAAGTGCAAAAAATACGTATTTTTTCGAAATATTCTACAAAACAGCGCTCTAATTTTTGTACTATATTTTTTTGGGTCATACTATATTTTTTAGCCACAAATACTATATTTTTCGAAAAAACTGTTGGCAACCCTAGACATAAGCTACTTTTGATACAGATATTCCTGCAGGCTCAAAATTTGCAGGTGAAACCGCAGAGCGCACCTATTAAGTACATTAAAACGTAATTCTGGTTCATTGACGAGACAGATGAACATTTAAAAATAGGTATAATAATTTCTTTCTAAAGATTTGTTTACAAAACAACAATTGAAAACATCTTCAGCTGAAATGCAGATCGCCGAAGGATTGAATTAGCCGAGAACCCTAAACCTATATCTATAGTGTTACCTCCAGCCAAATGTTATACTGCAGCCAGACTATCTCTCCATAATAAGGCACCATGGAGTAACATGGACACATTCCTTGCTTTTATAAAATGAGTTTTAAGGTGTTACCTGGTTTAAACCATGATAGTAAACCATGGTTTAAACCAGGTTTGGTACTTAAAACTCATTTTATAATAGCATGGATTAAGTTCCCTGCTCTCTTGCCACACTACACACTTGAGCGTGTGGTTGTGCCTAGCCGGACATGTCCGGCTTTTTACAGTCGTGTCCGGCCAAATATATACAAGTTCGGCCTGTCCGGCTTTTGTTAGGCTTTTGATCAACCCCGTCTCAGTCACGAGGACACGCTAAAGCTTCGTACAAACTCAGGCGAATTCACTCGTGTCGATTGATTAACGCTTGTTTTGTAGGTAGAGTACTCATTGTATGTAATTCATAAAAGTACATAGGTACCTACCGATATTTTTTTATAAGCAAATGGGCCGCAACGTGGCACGTGTTGTGCGCGGCCTTTTTGCCACAGATAAGAGAAGAAAAACCAATGTGTCAGGCTTTTATGGCAAAATGTCCGGCTAAATATTTATCTGTGTCAGGCTTTTTAATTTTTGGGCCTGGCAACCCTAGTTGTGCCGTAACATTACCTACTCAGTATTATTATAAGTTCAGGTTTATATACAAGAAAAGTAATAGGTAAGTAGTAATATTCATAGTAAGTTCAGCAGTTCTATTTAATAATAATTTCAATTGTAATTCGACTTTCTACAAAGAAATTTGATAATTTTACTTAGGTTTTTAGACTTCTACTAGAATGAGCGGACCCTGGGCTCTCGGGAGGGATGCAACCGGGAACATCATGAGTGATGATGACTTCATCATGGTGCACAATGTGTATTGGTTGTTCACAATGCCTGCAGCAGCCTGACTGCGTTAAAACTGAATCTAGGTAAAAGTTATTTATTTTTTACCAAAGAATCGTGAAATTACATAATGCTTATGTCACATATGTAATTCAATAGATTGCAACATCAATTTTCAAATGCCTCACTGAGTAAATGGGATTAGCGTTTTGTAGAACTGATTTATACCTAGGTAAATAATGTAGCTATGAATCTGTATGGTACTGATACATGGTGACATATTTCTTGGTAGGTTCTCTTATCTAGCATCTAATTAGTAAACAATATCCGATTAGCATATTTTCTAGCTAAGTTTTCGACTTAGGAACCCAGAAATACGCTAAATAGTGAAGTAACAAGGGAAACGTGGTGTTTTATCACGGAAACCAGAAAACATAGCCTAGACCTTACCTCAATGCCCTAACTCTCTTGTAAGGTGGGCTGTGAGTCACAGGAGCCGGTGAACCTCCTCTTATACCATCTTCGTCGTCCAAATTAGTAAAATCCAACTTCCTAGGCACTATAGAGGCCGGTATAGGACTCAAATTGTCCGTAAATATGTTGTATGAGTCGGACATGTCTCCGCAAGATGTTTCCACGGACAATTCCGACGAATTATGCTTCGGGTTGTACCCGTTCTTCATTCTATACCACTCCGTCATATTTATTGTCACATTAAATACACTTTAACAACACAAAATCACAGAATTAACACTTAAAATTCACAAAATGTTCACAAAAAGCACTTTCACTACAATATCAACGTTATGGCGCATGACGCATAGCATCTGTTAGATCGGAAAGCCAATCGTGGCGCAGCAAATGACCGGTGAAAAGATTATTTGAATTCTATTGGTTCAGAGGTTACTTTTCAAAAAAGATGGCGTCGATTTTAATTTGATTGGCTGATTATGAATGCGTTCAAAAGAGACACGTTCAAATAGAAATATTGGTAAGGATTTTAGCGGGAACGCGTTGACGAAATGATGATATCTGAATCTTTATTTTCATGAAACGTGTGAATCTAAATTTTTATTTTCTGAATATGGAAATCTGTGCTGAACTCTGAACATCTACTTTTCGCTTTGTATAAGTCAATAACAATACTTGATATTAATTTAGTATATCTTTGAGCGACGACGACAGTTTATTCAAAGCTGAGTGCAACCACGTGCAACATGAAAATGATAAAGGTTTTTTGCCTGTTGCCTTCGAAGAAACATAACTCTAATGACAATTGACATTGATCTATGATTGACATTTCGTTGTACTTGTTCGCTTTGTTTGGTTGGAAACTGTGTTGAATATGTTTTTGTGAAAAATTCGTAGTTTATTTTGATAATAATCTTGTTAACTCTTAAAAAATAGTATCAAATTAATCTTGAATATCTTTCCTTAATGTTAAAACAGCATGACGTACAAAATGATACTGATAACGTGTGTAAAACTGTTCTTATTTCTGTGCCTCCCTTACATAAGTTACCAACAAGAATTTCAGAGGGATGAAATAGTATTTCATTACAATAACACGTAAGTATTTTAGACTGAAATACCTAGATAAAAGACCTATATTTTAGTTATAATATAATTGTGGTCTCTAGCTCAGCTAAATAGTTTATAATTAGAGCATTGAACTTAGAACTACCTACTTGTACAAATCGATAATTGTACACTGCAGTAATTTTTATCTATGACTCATTTAAATTAACTAACTAGTCTTTATTTGAGGAAAAACATGTATATTACTGTATTATCTTCAATTATATTGAGTTTAGAGTCGATTGCATGTAGATTATTTAGGACTATTGATTAATAAATGGCAGTTACAAAAAATGCGAAATATAGCTACCCTCCATCTGGGATTCCCAGGTTTTTATTTGATAGAAATGGTACCCACGTGTGAATACGAGGTTTAATTCGTCATTATTTAAGAGTAATTATTGTTGCCTTGTCTCAAAACTATTGGACTGACACATTTATAAAATAAATATATAATAAATCCAAGACTCTAACTAAAAGGCCCACCCTGTAATATACCCGGTACTAAATTTGCTACAACAAAAGCTGCATTTCCCCGCTGAATGGCTATAGCCAATTTCAGGACCTAGGTTTAGTTTCGCTGAGCCTTTTTCCGCACTTAGCCTCACAATTGGGCCATTGTACGTGATTTCTTAGAGGGCTTAAGACGCCACGGGAGCCTACCCCGCATTGGCGAATATCCCATGCCTTCGGACCGTGGTTTATCCTAGGACATGTCGGTTTCCTCACAATGTTTTCCTTTACCGTAAGAGCGATGTTAGTATAGCACTTAAATTTTTCTTAAAGAAAAAGACATTGGTGTGCAGACGGCCTGGATTCGAAACCACGACCTTCGGAATGAAAGTCGCGGTATCTACCACTAGACCAACACCGCTTCATTTCAGGACCTAGAACATCTCTGAATGGTCGCCACTGTGACAATCTATTTTTTCAATGTAATTTTGATGTAACATGGTGACCATAACATGCTGACTAAATATATTTGAAATATACAACATATTAAAATGGTTTTTTTCCCAATTTCAGCTATAAATACAATGTTGCTTACACAGTATTTATTAATAAAAACACTGAATACATCATGGAGTTTGCTGGGGTGAGTTTAACATCTACTTATGTATATTCAAATCAAATCAAAGTATGTTTATTCATTTGGATATTAGCAAGATATCTCTTAGAAATGTCAGTTATTATAATGTAATCTACTGTATCTTCGGAACGCGACCTCCAATGAGAAGAAGACACAAGAAACTGATGAGGTTTTTTTTTGTTTTTTTTTTTTGCGATCATGTTATTTACATTGTCGCATCATGACCAGCGGTATGGTATATAGATGATATATAGATCAGTCTGGACATTGAGTTTTATATTAAGTGTCATCTAGAATCAAATTCTGCTACATCCACTTAACATGAAAAGAGAGGTTTTGGTCTCTATCGATTTATTTTAAACTTATATTGAACTCAACAAACTATTTATGTAAGAACTCAGTTCCATCTTGAACTATTTGATGCTAAAATCGTGATTTTTTATGAATCCTGTACTAATGAATATCAGAGAACCTGATTCTGGATGTAGCGGAGTTTGATTCTAGACAACACAAGGGTCTCCTCCATCAAGCATAAACTATTTTGTCATAAATTCTTAAAGCATAAAACGTTACGCATAAATATTTAACGCATAATATTCATAAACCATCAATACATAACACATAAAGAATTATAGAAGATGACTGGTATTTCAGGACTTGAAAGAGCAAGACCAACTGGACACCCCGGCTCGTGTGACGGTGGCCAGCGATGATGCCAACAGAACCTACCCCTTGTTCGTTACTGCAAGACAACAGAAGGGTAAGTCCACTGCTTAGGGGGGTAATAATATTGTCCAAATTATCATTTCCACATTATTTTGTCTATCACTTTCATCACTAGATGGTGTTAGTAGTCAAAATACATCACGGTATCGTGGCGTTTTTCTGTCCCTGAATCACGTTGTTGGATGGGATTCCCTCTTAAATATTTGTTTTATTTTGTTTTTAGTTGTTTTCTTTGTTGCCGTAGCGGCTACCAAAATACATCTTCTGTGAAAATTTCAACCGTCTAGCTATTACAGTTCATGAGATACAGCCTGGTGACAGACAGACAGACAGCGAAGTCTCAGTAATAGTTTAGAAGATTGTCCAAATACTCCATCCCGGGTTATATCCGCAGGTGTGTTTTCGTGGCAGCTTCCGATGCTGGTTCAGACACCGATGAGTCTTGAGCAGTTCAAAAACATCTCGCGAACGTTGTGTCCACACAACAATCTCTTCGCTGAAGATGATGACACTTGCGGTGAGAATTATTTCCTCTTCTTCTTCTTCTTTTACACTCGTATTTATATTTATGTTTAAAATCTATACTAATATTCATAATTTTTTATTTATTTATTTATTATTCGCGTGTATATTTACTTTTTAATTTTCTTACCTCGACGTTTCGACCATGTTACAACGGTCTTGGTCGCGAGGGGACTATACTATTATTATAAAGAGGAAAGATTTGTATTTGTGTGTGTGTGTGTGTGCGTCTGTACGTTTGTTATGAATAAACTCAAAAACTACTGTGCCGATTACAAAAAATCACCCTGAGTAACAAAGGCTACTTTTAATCCCGATATTCCCACGGGATCGGGACTTACGCGGGTGAAACCGCGGGACGCAGCTAGTTTTTTATAAATTTAAATTGAAGTCAAGCAAACAATGCTGATACGCGGATTGAGACAGAAGACGTATTCTTCATCTGGCTCCCTCTTCTTCATTTCGCAATCAATCCGTCTGTATAGGTCACATTTCAGTTTACATCAATACGGTGTAAACTGAAATGTGACCTATACTCTATTTCAGAAACTTAGATCAAAAATGTAAACAAAAACGCCATACATTTATTTGAAAGTGACAGCTCTTTATTTACTTTTTCCTTTAAAAATGACAGTTTTTTGTTTACATTTTTGATCTAAGTTTCTGTAATGGAGTATAGTTATGTCATTTCAATGCAATTTTATATGAATTTGACTAGGAGTCAGGCAAAGAATACGCGGATAGAGACAAATGACTATACTTCGTCTTGCTCCCTCCTAGTCATTTAGCAATCCACCCATCCCACTCTTATTATTAAGGGTTGATCTAAACGTTAGTATTATACTAAGGTCCACGGTGTCCACGGAACGCCGTTCACGACGCATTTGCCGCTCCGTGGACACGGTTTTTTTTCTTGTAATTGCAGTAGAATGTTGCTTGTTTAACATTTTTAATGCTTAATTAAAATCTAGTCACCATATTACAAGCTTAGTTGCTAAATTAGAGGCTAGATGGCACTTTGCGTTGAATTGTAAAATATTTTTTATGTTTATTTATTAAATTAGTATATTTTTTTATCTCTCACTCCATTTTACACACAAATTAGAATTTAAAAAAGATATTCACTTAAAAAAAATAAAATAAATTACCAAACCTAACTATTTATCATATTTTTTTAAATATAAACCCTTAATTTTTATATTTTTCTGTTCACGCATACTTAGACGGAATAAGGAAATTCTACTGTGGACCATTTAAACAACGTAATAAAAAAAAACTACCAAACGTTACCAAAAACTACCAAACTTGGTAATAATGGTAAAAAATTTCCTTCGCAGACGTGTCCACACTGAACATACCGATTGTCCACTTGACGTCTTCGTCGCCATATCGAATAGAAGTTACAATATTGGTAGAAAAAGTGCAAGATTTCTATATCGAGTTGAATTCTACCACTGAATTGACAAGTACGCCAAGTCAACCGAAGTATTATTTCTACCCTTTCGACCAATCCAAGAATCATTTGGTAGATTTTGCGGCGCAAAGCGCTAAGCGAAAGTACATGTGCAACCAGGAACTGGATACGCATGAAAAATCAAGTTTGAATAGGTAAGAGACATTGATTTTTCTTTGAAAAGAATGGGACAATGGGAAGTGTTAAAAATAGGGGAAAATGGGAAGTGTCGATAAATGGGAAAAATGTCAATGAATGGAAATATTGGCAAATCTTGGGAATATAGTAAAAGAGACAAAAAATGGGAAAATGGTAAGTGTCTATAAATGGGAAAAATGAATATGGTATAAGAGTCTAAAAATGGGAAAATGGGAAGTGTCGATAAATGGGAAAATGTCAATGAATGAAAATATTGGCAAATCTTGGGAATATAGGTAAAAGAGAAAAAAAATGGGAAAATGGGAAGTGTCGATAAATGGGAAAGTGTCATTGAATGGGAAAATTGGCAAATAATGGGAATATGGTAAATGATTTGAAAAATGAAAGTGTCAAAGAATGAGAAAATGAGTATAACATCATTTTTTGTATTTTAAGTGCGTTTTTTTCTACAAATACTTTGATAATAAATTTTGAACTTTGTACTAGGTACTTTGAAAGGTCAAATTTGGCTGTAAAAAGTTGGATGTCGCGTCCGAAAAGCGTTATAGTTATGATAGAGTCTGATGACGACATCTGTGCCTTGGTCTCGATACAAAACTTCTCAGTAAGTATTGTGTATTTCTCTATCTTTGTATACATTTCTACAGGTCCACACAATACTAAATTTGCCAAAACATTTAATTAATTTCAAAATGTTAGATTGGACAAAATGTGGAATCTGCCAAAATGGTAAAATGCACAATATGTTTAATCTGCCAAAATGTTGAATCTGCCAAAATGTTAAATTACACAAAATGTTCAATCTGCCAAAAGGTTAAATTGCACAAAATGTTGAATCTGCCAAAAGGTTAAATTGCACAAAATGTTGAATTTGCCAAAAAGTTCAAATGCACAAAATGTTGAATCTTTCAAAAAGTTCAATTGCACAAAATGTCGAATCTGCCAAAAGGTTAAATTGCACATTATGTTGAATCTGCCAAAAGGTTAAATTGCACAAAATGTTGAATTTGCCGAAAGGTTAAATTGCACAAAATGTTCTCACGGAACTGCCATTCTATACTAATACTAGCTGACCCGGCAAACGTTGTTTTGCCTTATAAATTATAGATAGTAGCCGAGACCTACTGAATACGTATACAAAATCTCATAAAAATCGGTCAAGCCGTTTCGGAGGAGTACGGTAACTAACACTGTGACATGGAAATTTTATATATTAGAAGATTATAAAGAGGTAACGTTGGTAACATGTATGTATGTATGTATGTATATTGGGGGTAATCTACGAAACTACTGGACCGATTTCTTTCCGACCGAAAAATTCTTTCACCATTAGAAAGCTACATTCACCCTGAGTAACATAGGCTACTGTTGATCCCGATATTCCTACGGGATCGGGACATACGCGGGTGAAACTGTAAGCTATATTTATATAATTCCCAGTGTCCAGTGTTCGATAATGAGAGAGATATACTTTACGATGGATACTATCTGACTATGACTAGAAGAGGCGGGATCACCTTGACAGTAAGTATTTTAATTATTATAGATTTTTCTTCTGTTTCGTGGTGTTGGATTGAAATAAAACTCAATTTACACTAATACTAGCTGACCCGGCAAACGTTGAAATTATAGATAGTAGCCGATTCTCAGACCTACTGAATACGTATACAAAATTATTTCATAAAAATCGGTCAAGCCATTTCGGAGGAGTACGGTAACTAACATTGTGACATGGAAATTTTATATATTAGATTATAAAGACGAAAGATTTGTATTTTTGTGTGTATGTATGTTTGTAATAAATAAACTCATAAACTACTGGACCGATTTTAAAAATTCTTTCACCATTAGAAAGTTACATTCACCCTGAGTAATACAGGCTACTTTTGATCCCGATATTCCCACGGGATCGGGACTTACGCGTGTGAAACCGACTGCTTTTTTCACTAAAACGTACAACCTCCCCCACAGCAAGACACGTTCCCGCTGGGTTTCTACATAGTGTTCATTGTGAAGACTTCCGACGAGGACTGTACGTACAGCGGGGTAAGCAACAGCACCGTCGCGCAGTATTTCGGATGGGAGAGTCGAGACAAGGTGTTGGAGGTCGCAACCAGCGATGGGAGGGTTAAGAAGTTTAGGTAAGTGATGCAAGATGTGAAATGACAATTTCAACTGTCTAGCTCAGAAGTTCCCTAACTTATTTGAGGCGCGCCCCCCTTTGACCATAAAAAAAAATCCGCGCCCCCCTGTCCAGTCCATCAGTCTATCAGGCCAGAATACAAAAGTGTTCAAAACAAGTTTTTATTGCTCATTAAATTTTTCAAAGTCATACAAAAGGTATTTGGCAAGTTGTACCAAATACCTTTGATAGCGCCGATGAGGAAGAGGTAAAGGCTGATAAGGTCTTAACATGATCTTAACATTGGCCGACTGAAGAAACAATATTATATTCTTGACATGCGTCAATTTCAAATTATTTCTTTGGTTGCATTATCTTAGCGATCGCAGGTTTTTATATTTTACTACACAGATTACCCGCGCCCCCCTGTAAATATCTCTACGAGTGGTGAGCGGCTTCATTGCTCCGGTACCAGTCTGGACAATCTGGTAGTACCGTTTTGGGTACGGGGTAGCTCTCCCTTAAGAGAACCGAATCTAGCGTTTGGGGACACGATCTGTCTATAACTGATCCCGCACGGTTGCCCTCCGGGGTGGTCGGACGGAACAGCGGACCCATCTCTTCATACCCTAGCTGGTTGTAGCTTGGGACGCTATAACATATATACGTAGGAGGAATGGAACGGGTTGCTGTAAATATCTCTGCGCCCCCCCTGGGGGACGCGCCCCCCCAGTTAGGGAACCCCTGGTCTAGCTATTACGGTTCAAGGGATACAGCTAGGGTATCGAGAACCGGTAACTTTTTTGAGAACCGGGATTTTCGGTACCAGCCTAAGCAAGAACCGGGATTTCCCGGGATTTTCGGTACTTTTGGGAAAGCTTTTTAAGAAACTTTAAGCTTTGTTTTGTAAGACCTATAAGATGCTATATTTAGCTTAAAAAAATCGTTAGGTTTCCGTACCCAAAGGGTACAAACGGGACGCTATTACTAAGGCTCGGCACAGACGGAAAGATGTCGGCATCTCTTGAACCGTGATAGCCAGACAGTGGAAATTTTCACAAATGAAGTATTTTTTGCAGCTATTACAACAAATTACTTAATTGAAACACAATTAAAAAATATTTTACAAAAATACAAAAATCCTACCATGACAGGATTCGAACCTGTACCCATCGCTTGCCGGACGAGTGCGCTACCGCTGCGCTACACGAGAACCCACGTGTCATGGTGAATTTTTGATTATTATTTCTCACTGTTTACCGACTAAGGCTCGGTTTTTCTAGTAAAAATGCCTTGAGCAATAAAAACATAAGAAATATTGAAACACAATTTGCAACACATTTTTTTTTAACTTAGTTATACTTTTATCAAAATATAAAATCACGTAATTTGGTAGTCTCTCATCATTTATTAATATTTGGTTTAAAATCTAGTTTAAATAAAAAAAATATGTTTAAAATAATCAATTAAGCTAGTAAGAATTAAGCTAGTAAGAATAAAAATGTATAAGTACCTAATAGTAACAAATAACATTGTTTTAGCTTCTTTAATTGTCTATCAGACGAAATATATTTTTCCCGAAAGCCCGAAAATCCCGGTTCTCAGGCTTTCAATTCCCGGTTCTTTTACTGATTAAAGGTACCGAGAAATCCCGGGATTTCCCGGTACTATACCATAGATACAGCCTGGTGACAGACAGACAGACGGACGGACGGACGTAGGACACTAATTATGAATTAATATTGAATTATTAATTAATTATGAAATATTTTTTTACGTGTTTATTCCAGTTTCCGTATTATAGAAACTATATCATACCAAGAGTACATGATAGCAGCTGGAGCCGCTCTCATATTCTTTCTGTCTTTCTACGTCGCGTTCCTTATATCCATCATTTTCGAACGAAGAAAAACTAACAGAGAAAACGCTTTGGAAAGTGAAGGTAAGTGAAATATAATTGTGTATTTTTAATAGCTTTTATCGCGGGCTTTGAGCGCGGCGACCGAATCAAGAAATTCCGTAACGAAAATAAAACCTAACACCCCCCACTCCGCCTACCATGTAGTCTAAGAAAAAAAATGCTATGCAAAAGCTTTACCGCAGCAGTCCTCGAGTACCACATGTTTTTTGTTTTTTTTTTTATATGAAAACTACGGAACCTTACACTATACGTGCCCAACAAGACACGCACTTGCCTAATATTTTAGGTTTTATCATTACTTTAGGGGAAGGTGGTACAAAATGATCCCCCTAAGGGAAAACTGCTGTAAAATAGTGTTAATCAATGATTTCGTAACATTTATGTTTTTTGTGGTTAACTAGTTTATCGTCCTACAAATTAGTAAGATTTCTATTCAATTATCTCGTTAAGTTTTTCTCCTATTCCGTTTTTTGTCAAGGTCTAGTAAAGGATCATTTTGTACACCCCGGTGTACAAAACGATCCCCGGATTAGGGGCAAAATGATCCCGGGGGATCGTTTTGTCCCTTTGATTTAATTGAAACAAAATTGTAAAAAAAAAAATTTTGAAGACATCAGGTACCATTTATTTACCTCTTCGTGATTAATGATTTACTGCCATACAACAGAATTGTGATTGTGACAACATGATAGTAACATAAATAAATAAGTTTTCTAAAATGTTTGACATAAATACCGGAAAATTCACCTACTATTGTTATCTTAACACGCGTTTTACTCGAACTAAATAAACGCGCCCACGACTAGGATAGGTTAGGTTATTGTTAGAACATAATTACACGCAGCGCTTTGGCAAGCAAGCGAAGCGAGCGTGCCGCGACCGCGGTCACCAAAGCGCCTAATACTATAAATAAAAAAAATGGGATGTAGGGCAAACATTATTAATTAAAACAATATGATCATTGAATGTTATGAAGAAAAAATATCCGAAATAAACAGTATTAATAAAAAAAATATGATCACTAACTCTTATGAGCTCCGTTGGTAGTAATAAAATGAATAAATAAAAAAAGTATAGTTTTTTTCTACTGTTTTCGCAATGTTGTATTGAAATAAAATTAAAAATGAACTTTTCAGTCAATCCTGAAGAAGGGACCTGTAAAGTCTCGAAACGTTGAGCGTTTAAACAATGCTAAAAGTAATAAACACCACGCGATTAAAACCTAAAAATATCTTTAATTTTAAAAAAGTATAAAAAAAAGTATAATTTTATTTATGAAGAGTGATTATTATGAACACAAATCGGTAGTAAGACAAAGAATAGGATTTAGAATTATATGTGAGCAAATTCTCATATCAAATTATATATACTAGAACTAAAGTTATCTAATATCGAATCTGTGCTTACTTTAGATTTAAGAGCCTGATTTTAGTTTTTTTGTGAAAAAATGTTGTAAACACCCACACCGCCATGACAGTTTGCGCATCACTAAGTGAACGACTGTGGAACTACTTGTTTTAATCAAAGCTACTAGATTACGTCGCTAAGTCGATAAAACAATCAGGGATTGTTTTACCCGCAGGGATCGTTTTGTACCACCTTCCCCTACTTATATTATAAAGAAATCAAAACTACTGGGCCTATTCCAAAAATTCTTTCCCCATTAGAAAGCTACATTCACCCTAAGTAACATAGGATACTTTTGATCCCGATATTCCCACGGGATCGGGACTTACGCGGGTGAAACGCGGGACGCAGTTAGTACTTAAAAACACCTTATTTTTCTAGGTTTATTGACTTCAGATGTGCCCCACGATGCCTCTAATATACCAGAAGTAGCAAACCCTAATATCATGAATACTAGCGGGGAGAGTTCTTCCAGACGACGTTTGGTTGCTGGAGGCGACACGAACGGTAAGGCAGCCATTTTATCTCATTTAGTTAAACAGAATCTAGATATTTCGTATTTAGATTTTTTAATGATCTACTAGGCTTAGATCTAGATCAGGGATTCCCAAACTTTTTTGTCTACCGCCCACTTTGAGAAAAAAATATTTTCTAGTCCCCCTCTTTTTAGGGTTCCGTACCCAAATTGTAAAAACGGAACCCTATTACTGAGACTTCCCTGTCTGTCTGTCACCAGGCTGTATCTCATGAACCGTAACAGCTAGACGGTTGAAATTTACACAGAAAATGTATTTCTGTAGCAGCTATAACAACAAACTACATAACACTAGCGCCATCTAGTGATGGAATGATGACTGGCGCCAGTGGTAAAACAAATTTTAACTTTTGCGTTGTGTTCTTGGATTGGTTAGTCCAGTGTTCGTTTTAGGGTTCAGTACTCTAATTAATTACGTAATTGTGGTACGGGCCTTCTTGCGCGAGTCCGACTCGCACTTGGCCGGTTTTTTTTAATGCTAGAGCATTTCTACTAGAAATGTCTTAAAAAAATCACTCGAGGCGAGACTCGAACTCGCGTCTCTGAATCTGTATTAAAATTTCTAAAATTTCATTTCTAGTAGAAATGCTTAGCTAGACCATTAAAAATTACAATTTTCTAAATCTATTTAACATTACAATAAAACCGGCCAAGTGCGAGTCGGACGTGCGCACGAAGAGTTCCGTACCACAATTACGTAATTAATTAGGGTACTGAACCCTAAAACGAACACTGGACTAACCCATCCGTGAACGCACGGATTGGGTACGGACCCCAAAATGAACACTGGACCAACCAATCAATCATTGCAACGCGAGCGTTATAAATTATTTTACCACTAACGCCAGTCTATCACTCCATCACTGGTTCGAAAATAATATTAAAAATAAATTCAAATCAAGAAAGAAATGGCCGTTTTAGTCATTTACCTACCCAAAATTGAAATGCTAAACCGATTTTAATGTTCCTTCTCAGATCTGAATAGCTCGTCATCGGACACGGAATCAGATATATCGACTGTAGCTGAAGATGTGAACTTAGACAATATATATACAAATAATGCTAAACTATGCGTCGCTAACTTAGCTAGGTGAGTGCCTTGTGTCACTTCTACAGTGTGCTTCGAAACGGGGCTGTTCTAGAGGTCTAGCGCCTATAGAACAACCCCGTTTAGAACAACTTTCTCTAGAATCTTTAGAACAACCTTGTTTAGAACAACTTTCTTTAGAACCTCTAGAACAACTTTTGTTCTACGACTTATAAAAATTTGAACTTTTAAAATCATCGTTTAAAACTTTTTTCATCCCATCTATTCGAAAAGTGTCGCTTTGGTCCTCTATAAGTGCGACCAAAGTAGCTCTTTTCTGTTAAGATAAACAGCCGGGAGCAAAGTAAAACAGCCGGGAGCAAAATAAAACAGCCGGGAGCAAAGTAAATTTGAATTTGGAACATATGTATCATTCATAGAAATCAAACGTAAATTATATGAATTACTGGCTTACCACGGGGCTAGATGGCGCTGTGTGTTGTTCACAGAATTTATTTATTTTATTAGTTTCATTAGTGTCATTAGTTTCATTTGCTTCATTAGTTACATTTGTTTCATTAGTTACATTTGTTTCATTAGTTTCATTAGTTTCATGAGTTTCATTTGTTTAATTAGTTCATTAGTTTCATTAGTTCCGTTAGTTTCGTTAGTTTCGTTAGTTTCGCTAGTTTTGTTAGTTTCGTTAGTTTCGTTAGTTTCATTAGTTTGATTAGTTTCATGAGTTTCATTAGTTCATTAGTTTCATTCGTTTCTTTAGTTTCATTAGATTCATTAGTTTCATTTGTTTCATTTGTTTCATGAGTTTCATTAGTTTCATTAGTTTCATTAGGATCATTAGTTTCATTAGTTTTATGTGTTTCATTAGTTCATTAGTTTCATTAGTTTCATTAGTTTCATTAGTTCCGTTAGTTTCGTTAGTTTCGTTAGTTTCGTTAGTTTCATTTGTTTTATTTATTTTGCTTATTTTTTTAGTATTTATATGAAATTTTCACAGATGATGTATTTCTGTAGCCGCTATAACAACCAACAAATATTTATAGAGGGCTTCTGTATAATAAACGTGATATTAAAATTTTATACCCAACATTTTTGTTTAAGTAAATAGGTATATTCACGAATTACGTAACACCATATCTTATTTATTTTCTCATAGAAGGGGATGAAAAGTAGAGTATATGACTCGAGAGCAAATTATTTTTGCCTCGGGCGATGTATACTTTGAATCCCTTGCTGCGCTCAGAATTCTACGTTAGAATCCCTCGCTACGCTCGGGATTCTATTCTAGAATTCCTCGCTTTGCTCGTGATTCAAAGTAACGCCCTCGCCGTAAAAATACTATTTTGCTCCCTTGTTATACAATCTACTATTTCATCCCATCTATTCGAAAAGTGTCGCTTTGGTCCTCTATAAGTGCGACTAGGGCATGAATCCCGGGATCCCGGGATATCGTAATCCCGGGATCTCGGACGCAACAGTTCGATATTATAATCCCGGGATTGAGTGATCCGATATCGAGATTTGAGCAATTTACTATTTGGGAATAAATTAAGGTTTTTAGCTATATTTTTCCTCATGGAATGATTGAATGGAACTATTAAAATTAAACTCAAATCAGTCTACCCCTGAGGAAGAGATTTGTAAAAATTTAGAAGCGTAGGGAATTGGTAAAATGTTTAAAACAATAAAAGTAACGTGATTCATTGCAATTTTTAAGACAAGTATTATTTATACAAGCTCGCATGCAAAAATTTTCTGCTAACACCATTTTAGTGGTGCGCCTAGAATTTAGCGCGAAAGTTTAGACACTTTCGGGTTTAGGCTATTTGTCCGCCATATTTCCAAAATGATGGGGTGGACGGCCCTCGGGGTTACTTATTTACATAATGAAACAACTAGAGTCTTAAATATATTAAATATTTTATATTTAACACATTTTTATTGTATTAAATTCGCTTTTTTAACGATATCTAAAATCCCAGTATCAATCCCGGGATCCCGGGATTGAGCTCTTAATATCGATATCGCCCCGGGATTGAAAACCTTCCGATATTGCATGCCCTAGTTGGTACATTGACAAGACATGATAGATATAGGTTTTATGGCATAAAAATATTTGCTCTAATGTCTTTATCCAGGGAGGAAAATGTAAACTACGTTTGTATGGAGAAAGAGAATGGAATGAATCCTCTTATGGGTAGATATAGAATTAGAACACAAACAATGCTTCTAATTCTATATCTATCTCTCCATTTTCTTTTATATATCTTCTCCATCTCTCTATCTATAACTAGCTGCGACCCCGTCACGCCTATTGGGAATATCGGGATCAAAAGTAGCCTATGTTACTCAAAGTGGATGTAACTTTCTAATGGTGAAAGAATATTTGAAATCGGTAATGTAGTTTTTGAATTTATTCATAACAAACATACAGACACACACACACTCACAAATACAAATCTTTCCTCTTTATAATATTAGTCTAGAAAAGTAAATAATAAGTATTATCGTTATCGTCATCTAGCCCCATGGTAAGCTACTAAGCTATGTTACTCGGATATTTTTAAAATTTTCATATTACGAAGATTAACAAATATCCATCCATTCCCAACTTTTTCTTCTTTATGGTATGGTATAATATATATTCTGTAGTATTACTATAAATTAGCAGCGCGCGTAATAGTTTCCTCCCACTGTGCAAAATTCCACACATAAGAGGTGGCCTATTGACCGTGTAAGGCACTGCATAAACAAACACTTACTGGCAGTAGTAGTGGTCGCACCGAAACTCAACCCTTGAGTCTTGGGTGTAGCACCAAATGACAAAGCCGAAGTCGTTTGTGGACTGAACCCGCTAGCTCCGAAACCGAAGCCGGCTTGAGTGGTCGCTTGGCCCGGGGAGCCGAAGTTTAGCCCGGTGGAGGCGGGAGCAGGGTTGGGTGCAGGCGCGCCGAAACTTAGGTTTGAAGCTTGAGTTTGGGGTGATCCGAATGTTGGGGCTGGGGCTGTGAAATAATTATTTAGAATTTTCACCTGTTTTCGCGATGTTGGATTGGAATTAAACTCATTTTTCGGTTTTAATCGATGAGGAAGAGATTTGTAAAGATCTAGAAACTTTAAGCATTAATGAAATGTTAAAGATAATAAAAACAACGCGATTATAACCGGAAAATTTCAATATACTTATTTCAAATAGTATTTCAAAAAAGGGTAAAATTATAATTAGCTAAACTAAATCACAAAACGGAAAAAAAGGAAAACTTTAAAGTTAAGTTGTGTACATATCGATTTCTTCGAGGCAACCTTCGAGACAAATTAGACTTGAAACATTTAGTTTTATTGTTTTAGTTTTTGTTGTTATAGCGGCAAAAGAAACACATCTTCTGTAAAATTTTCAATTGTGAAATCATGGTTCGTGACATACAGCCCAGCGACAGACGGACGGACAGACAGACAGCGGATTCTTAGTAATACGGTCCTGTTTTTACCCATTGGGTACGGAACCCTAAAATGTACGCGAGCGAGTGAAAGTTCATTGGCCTAGCTGTACCGGCCGATCTTGAACGGTCGTGCGGGTTAAGCAACGCTTGGCGCGGTAATTACTTAGATGGGTGACCGATAATTTGTGTGGCAAAATATCATTTTCTCGAGCTTCTCCGTGCTTCGGAAGGCACGTTTGCTGTGCTTCGGAACACAATTGGTCTTGGTGTGATCTCAGATAACATTCGTTAGGTCAAGTTAGAGGCCTTAGGGCGACCTGACAACTCTAACACTAGGTGAGCCACACCACCACCAAAGAAAAGAAGAAGAAGTAATAATTTATTTTCAAGGAAAAATAGCATACAAAAATTTTCACTTGCGGCGAGGCTTGAACTCGCGTCTTTGGGTCAGTACCCCAACGTCTATACCAACTAGACTACGCAAGCCCAAGTCTAGTTGGTATAGACGTTGGGGTACTGACCCAAAGACGCGAGTTCAAGCCTCGCCGCAAGTGAAAATTTTTGTATGCTATTTTTCCTTGAAAGTAAATTTTCTAAATAAAATAGCCTTGAGCTACATACAAAAATTAAAAAGAAATTTATAAGAAGTAATAAGTTTTTTTTTTTAAGTATTAATAAGTTTTTTATTTGTCTTAAAGATTACTTACATAAAACAACTTATACATCTAAAATTTTACAAAAATATAAAATATTTGTAGTAAGAAGTAATACTATAAACGGAACTAGTGAGGGTCTAAATGTACAAGTCATGAGTACCAGCGGCCCCGGCACTAAGCAATGCTTGTATCGCAGGCGACTAGGGCATGAATCCCGGGATCCCGGGATATCGTAATCCCGGGATCTCGGACGCAAAAGTTCGATATTATAATCCCGGGATTGAGTGATCCAATATCGAGATTTGAGCAATTTACTATTTAGGTATAAATTAAGGTTTTTAGCTATATTTTTCCTCATGGAAAGATTGAATAGAACTATTAAAATTAAACCCAAATTAGTCTACCCCTGAGGAAGAGATCTGTAAAGATTTAGAAGCGTAGGGAATTGGTAAAATGTTTTAAACAATAAAAGTAACGTGATTCATTGCAATTTTTAAGAAAAGTATTTTTTATACAAATAAATTCTGCTAACATCATTTTAGTGGTGCGCCTAGAATTTGGCGTGAAAGTTTAGACACTTTAGGCTATTTATCCGCCATATTTCCAAAATGATGGGGTGGACGGCCCTCGGGGTAACTTATTTACGTAATGAAAACCACTAGAGTCTTAAATATATTAAATATTTTAGATTTAACACATTTTTATTGTATTAAATTCGCCTTTTAAACGATATCTAAAATCCCAGTATCAATCCCGGGATCCCGGGATTGAGCTCTTAATATCGATATCACCCCGGGATTGAAAACCTTCCGATATTGCATGCCCTAAGTGCGACCAAAGTAGCTCTTTTCTGTTAAGAGATAAACAGGCGGGAGCAAAGTAAAACAGCCGGGAGCAAAATAAAATAGGCGGGAGCAAAATAAAATAGGCGGGAGCAAAGTAAATTTGAATTTGGAACATTATGTATCATTCATAGAAATCGAACGTAAATTATATGAATTACTGGCTGATATGTGTTGAGTCACCGTAACACAAGCTTAGTCGCTTACCACGGGGCTAGATGGCGCTGTGTGTTGTTCACAGAATTTATTTATTTTATTAGTTTCATTAGTGTCATTAGTTTCAGTTTCATTAGTTTCAGTTTCATTAGTGTCATTAGTTTCAGTTTCATTAGTGTCATTAGTTTAATTAGGTTCATTTGATTCATTAGTTCATTAGTTTCATTAGTTTCGTTAGTTTCGTTAGTTTCATTAGTTTCGTTAGTTTCATTAGTTTCATTAGTTTCATTTGTTTCATTTGTTTCATGAGTTTCATTAGTTTCATTAGGATCATTAGTTTGCTTAGTTTAATGAGTTTCATTTGTTTCATTAGTTCATTCGTTTCATTTGTTTCATTATTTTCATTAGTTTTATTAGTTTCATTAGTTTCATTAGTTCCATGAGTTTCATGACTTTCATTAGTTCATTAGTTTCATTAGTTTCGTGAGTTTCATGAGTTTCATGAGTTTCATGAGTTTCATTAGTTCATTAGTTTCAATAGTTTCATTAGTTTCGTTAGTTTCGTTAGTTTCGTTAGTTTCGTTAGTTTCGTTAGTTCGTTAGTTTCGTTAGTTTCATTTGTTTTATTTATTTTGCTTATTTTTTAGTATTTATAAGAAATTTTCACAGATGATGTATTTCTGTAGCCGCTATAACAACTAACAAATATTTATAGAGGGCTTCTGTATAATAAACGTGATATTAAAATTTTATACCCAACATTTTTGTTTAAGTAAATAGGTATATTCACGAATTACGTAACACCATATCTTATTTATTTTCTCATAGAAAGGGGATGAAAAGTAGAGTATATGACTCGAGAGCAAATTATTTTTGCCTCGGGCGATGTATACGTTGAATCCCTCGCTGCGCTCAGAATTCTACGTTAGATTCTATTCTAGAATTCCTCGCTTTGCTCGTGATTCAAAGTAACGCCCTCGCCGTAAAATACTATTTTGCTCCCTTGTTATACAATCTACTATACAAGTATGGAGACTGTTTTTCAGGTTCCGTACTCGATGCGTAAAAACGGGATAATTTTTACTAATTTCACTGTCCGTCTGTCTGTCTGTTTGTTTGTCACCAGGCTATATCTCCCCGCTTCAAGGGTCCCGTTTTTACCCCCTCTGTACGGAACCCTATAAATACATATTATATTTATTTATTTCGTACACACACACCCTTCCTTAACTTCTGGTCTATCCAAAGGTTGCCTGGAAGAGATCGCTTTAAGCTATAAGGCCGCCCATTGTGTTACCTAACTTAGTTACCTAGTTGTGTATGTTTTTCTTTGTTATGTATTTTAAAAAATATTTATTCATTCTATACTAATATTATAAAGAGGTAACGAGGTAAAGAGGAAACCACTGAACCGATTCCAAAAATTCTTTCACCAATGGAAAGCTACATTCACCCGGAGTAACATAGGCTACTTTTGATCCCGATATTCCCACGGGATCGGGACTTAAGCAGGTTAAACCGCGGGATCTGCTTGTCATTCATATTTGTATTATATCCACAGATGTCGCCCGCGAGTGTTGTCGGCGCGATCCAAAATGTATCTCTGGAACGTATTGACAGTTGCCGTATTCTATACTCTACCGGTCATACAGCTCGTGGTCACATACCAGAGGGTAAGTGTGTGGATATTTGTATGGATAAAGTGTGAGTAAGTGTATGGATAAGTGTATAATAAGTGTGTGGATGAGTGTATGGATAAGTGTACGGATGAGTGAAAGAAAGAAAGTAAATAAATTTATTTAGACAAGCACACAACTACATCACAAGAAAAAATAAAAGTAATTATAAAAAGAAGATACATAGTTCACAATAGCTCACATGAAACAAAAACTTATATTTAAAAGTAGCGTACGCGTAGCGTAGCGTGAGTGTACGTGATAAGTGTAAGAATAAATATAAGTGTACGCACAATTCTAAGTGTACGAAAATGTAAATAGCGCACGTGGTTTGAGCCACTAACATCGCTCTTACGGTGAAAGAGCAAATGGCGAGGAAACAAACCTTAAAATCACGTAGAAAGAATGGCCCAATTATGAGACTACGTACGGAACCCTTATCATATTGACCCAACCATAAGGCTACGTTCTGAACCTACCTAACTTAGTATTCCCTTACACAAGCCAAGCCTTAGTACAAGCCTACCGCCGCGTGCTACAGTAGAGACCCTATTACCTTAATTCCAGCTCCTCAACCAGTCCGGCAACCAGGACCTGTGTTACTTCAACTTCCTCTGCGCTCATCCACTGTTCGTGCTCTCGGATTTCAACCATGTCTACTCCAATTTAGGGTGAGGATTATTATTTTTCATATTTATATTTATTGATATTCTGCTAGAAATATTTTACAAAACAAAAGGCATCATCAAAATCCTAAAATATGTGTAGGAGATTACCAATTATAAAATCTCCTACATCAATTATAAAGTCTCCTATATCAATTATAAAGTCTCCTACATCAATTATAAAGTATCCTACACCAATTATAAGATCTCCTACACTAAAGAAATAAATAAATTCTGTCAACAACACACAGCGCCATCTAGCCCCGTGGTAAGCGACTAAGCTTGTGTTACGGTGACTAGACAACGTAATATAAAATAAATATAAAATCTTCTATACCAATTGTATAATCTAAGCAATAAATAATAATAAAGATTAATTCTCCTCTATTTAAGGTACGTGCTACTCGGCGCGTTGTTTTTGTTTCGCGTGTGGAGACGAGATAACTTGCATCGAGGGGGGGAGGTCAGTACCAGTTACATGTGTTTGGGGGGCGGGGTGATATAATCTGAAAGGGGGTTGTTCGTCTAGGCCAGCGATTATCAAACTTTTTAGCGATAGAACCCTTTCTTTCCTTTTGGAGTATTGCATTTTTTACTGAGCTCCAAAATTAATAAAAAACTCGTTATTCTATTTTTTTAAGTTCTTAAGCTTTCATATAAATCTTTTAAAAGATTTATATTTATACTTTTGCAAAACCACAACGCACGATAGACGCAGGACGGGATTCCCGCGCCTATAGATGTTTCACATACAAAAATAGAATATAAAACTTAAGAGGTGTCAAGTGACATCCGGATGGAACGAAGTTCCAAGCAAAAAAAAAGTGTCGTCACAACTTTTGGTCCTTATTTGTTTCGTCTAGCCCCCTTTCTCAACGCGCGATAAGGAATTTTAGTTCCAACAAGTTTTTCATTTTTTTTGGGGCTCCGTGAAAAATCGTTACTCCAAAAGGGTTCTATCACCAAAAAGTTAGAGAACCGCTGGCCTAGACGAACCACCCCCTTTTGTTTATCTCTAAGCAGGGTTGACCTGTTTTTCTTTGTCTACAGAAAGACGTGGGCATCCCCCAACATTTCGGCCTATTATACGCGATGGGTATCGCGCTGGTTAGCGAGGGGTTGCTATCAGCCGCCTACCACGTATGTCCTAATAGCATGAACTTCCAGTTCGGTAAGTTTGCCTCTTAGAGTTTACTTTTTAGGGTTCCACGGATGTCCTAATAGCATGAACTTCCTGTTTGGTAGGGAGCCCCTCTTCAATATTTGTTTTATTTTGTTTGTTGTTGTAGCTGCTACCGAAATACATCTTCTGTGAAAATTTCAACCGTCTAGCTATTACATTTCATGAGATACAGCCTGGTGACAGACAGACAGTGAAGTCTCAGTCATAGAGTCCCGTTTTTACGCTTTGGATACGGAACCCTAAAAAGTAAACTCTAAGGGCTATATTTCATCGGGACACCATGGCGGCGCAACCAGTCGCCGCTACCAACAAAATGTATACAGCTCTGCGCCACCAAACGGACACCAAGTGAGTAACTCTCTATAGAGCTGTATACATTTTGTTGGTAGCGGCGACTGGTTGCGCCGCCATGGTGTCCCGGTGAAATATAGCCCTTAGAGTTTACTTTTTAGGGTTCCGTACCCAAAGCGTAAAAACGGGACTCTATGACTGAGACTTCACTGTCTGTCTGTCACCAGGCTGTATCTCATGAAATGTAATAGCTAGACGGTTGAAATTTTCACAGAAGATGTATTTCGGTAGCAGCTACAACAACAAACAAAATAAAACAAATATTGAAGAGGGGCTCCCGTACAACAGACGTGATTCAGGGTCAGAAAAACGCAACGATACCGCGATGTATTTTGACCACTAACGCCATCTAGTAAGACTAGAGAAAGACTGGCGCCAATGGTTAAACAAATTGTAACGTTCGGGTTGCGTTCACAAATTGGTTGGTCCAGTGTTCATTTTAGGGTTCCGTACCCAATTTTGATAGTGGTACGGAACCCTCCATGCGCGAGTCTCGCACTTGACCGATTTTTTTTCATATACAAACATATTTTAACTGACAGACAGACAGAATTACTTTCACGCTTATAATGTTAGTAAGGATTATTATGGTGTTTATGAATACAAATATGTGATATGTATGTTTATTAGGTAAGTTTGAAAAGTTGATATAATTTTGTTCCAGACACATCATTCATGTATGTAACCTCCGTGCTCTGTATGGTGAAGATCTACCAGTCCAGACATCCAGACATTAATGCCAGAGCACATGCCACCTTCGGGGTGCTTGCCTTGATCATCTTCATCGGTATGTGGATATAGCGACCTTGGTTACAGCGATCTGTGTTTTTATTTATTTTTTTCGGTCTGAGACCGATATGGCCAATTTGTAACAGCCAGGGTCAAGTTTTAGAATATTTCAAGTTTCTTCATATAGTATTGGCGTCGTACATCTTGTAAATCTTGCCAGTATCAAGTATTTTGCATGAAATTAGCCCGATCGGGCCTATAGTTTCAAGTTATGGTAGAGCGGTGGCAACTTTACTATAACCTTCAAGGAGCTTCGGCGCGAACGACGGAAAGTCCATGTTTAACACTCAATTTTGTTTTCACTACACTTGTGCACATTCACGGAACTAAATTGAATAAGATTCCACCAAAATTACACAATTTAACCGAGTTTACAACATAGTTTAACGAAAATAAAATTGGAGCATGACATGTTGTCTCCGCTTTCCCGCCGAAAGTCGACCTGTGTTTAAACCTCTGTATAGTAGGCGGCAGATTAGTTGAAAAAATGGCAAGATGCGCAGAAGTCGATTTTTCATAGAAGTCGCAAGTAAATGTGTAGTACCTACTGCGCGAACTTTCCCCTTCCACGGCAAAATTTTTCAACTTATCTGCCGGCCACTGTAGTAGGCCTGATTTTTCTCGGACGGTCAACTATAAAATGTATTTGAAACAACAGTTTTGAAAACAATACCTACTATAATATTCTATTTTTTATTTTTAAATGCTTAAGCCTGCACTGGGCTTTCGTAGAAATATTTTGAAGAAAAAATATTCAGCCAAAACATAACGCACGATAGAAGCGGGGCGGGATTCGAACCAACAACGCATCTTACTCAATCCGGGAGCACTGACTTGATCAATTAGTCTACCTGCGTCGATTCTAGGCTACTACTATCTTAGTATAAGTGAAAATGCTTTTCAAGATCTTCATTTTGGATGACAGCTGTCAAAATTAAATAAAAGTTGTTCGCCTAGACGTTTAGAACAACCCTCTATCTATATGGTCGAACACACTTTTCGTAACATACTGTATGTGTAGTGTATACAATACTCGTGATACTGGCCCAAATCGCCCTACATTGCTGGCAGAGAGACCATAACCAAGAAATTGATTTACATTGAAATGTTGTTTGCAGGTCTTGTCGGTGTGTTGAATGCAAATTTCATATTTTGGATCGCTTTCACCGTCCTACATCTCGTCACATGTCTGGTAATGACGTTCCAGATATATTACCTCGGCAGATTCAAACTTGGTAAGTAAATCCTACTTAAGAGGATAGTCTCCATTCTCTTTCTCCATACAAACGCAGTTTAAATTTTCCTCCCTGGATAAAGACATTAGAGCAAATATGTTTATGCCATAAAACTTATATCGGCCATGACTATGCATCTACCTTTTTATTTTTTTCATTTTATTATTTTTTTATTTTTTATTATTATTTTAATTAGAAAATAAAAAAAAATAAAAAGGTAGATGCATTGTCATGACAGATATAGGTTTTATGGCATAAACATATTTGCTCTAATGTCTTTATGCAGGGAGGAAAATTTAAACTACGTTTGTATGGAGAAAGAGAATGGAGACTATCCTCTTAATATTATAAACGCGAAAGTTTACTTGTATGTCTGTATGTGACTTTGTTACTCCATCACGCAAAAACTACTGAACCGATTGCTATGAAACTTGGAATATAGATAGCTGGAGACCTAGAATAACACATAGGCCCTTTTGATCCCGTTATTTTTTCGCGGGATCGGGACTTACAAGGGTGAAACCGCAGGGCACAGCTAGTATTACGAATAAAATAAAGCTCAATATTTCGAAAACGGAACCCTAAAATGAAAAATGGTTTTCTCAAACCCGTAATGATTTCAAAAGACCTATCTAACGATATCAATTGATATAACGTTATCTATCAACAATTTCAATTGTTTCAATCTAGATTTGTCTCGCGGAGACCTGCCTTGTGCCCAAAATGGCACTACCTGACCAATAATGCCTAAGGAACCCCGGACTAATAAAACATATTTATATATGTTATAGCGTCCCCAACTCTGACCACTTTCGTATAAATGGAGGGGTCCAATGGCCAATAGCCAATGGTAAAATAGCCATTGTTGTTGCAGAATTCGGCGTGATAGGTCGCGCGTGGTCCACATTCTACTCGCGGCCTCTAGCCGCCGTGACCCCGACACACGCGGGCCGGTGTGCCATGTTGCTTATAGCCAACTTGGCCAACTGGGCCCTGGCTGCTTATGGGTAAGTATATTGTATTACTCAGGGTGAATGTAGCTTTCTAATGG
This sequence comes from Idaea biselata, assembly GCA_958496205.1. Lineage (NCBI taxonomy): Eukaryota > Metazoa > Arthropoda > Insecta > Lepidoptera > Geometridae > Idaea > Idaea biselata. Next base: position 4,890,120 of record OY292406.1, read on the forward strand.
TGAAAGAATTTTTGAAATCGGTCCAGTAGTTTCGGAGATTACCCCCAATATACATACATACATACACGTTACCAACGTTACCTCTTTATAATATTAGTATAGATATAGAGTGCTGCGTGATAGGTCGCGTTATATGGACATAGGTGGTGGTTACTTTGTCTTTTTTGAAGTCTGTATATAAATTTGTTTTTTGTGTATCTACACTCGCACTTGAAAAGGAAGAAAGAAAATAGACGAGTGTATTTGTTACCCCTTTACATAAAAACTACTGCACCGATTGCGATGAAACTTCGTATACAGATAGCTGAAGGACATTTTATCCCGATGTTCCCTCGGGATTGAGGTCTAACGTAGATAAAAACGGGGTAGCTAGTAACCTTAATTTGTCCTGAGTAATTAAGAACAAGGCGACTCTTACCATTTCCATACAAACGTAATACCAAAATAAATTATGAAAAATTTAGTTTTCTACCTTAATATCGATATTATTCGGATTAAGATTTTACTTTTAAAGCGTCCCCATCACATTCAAATAAACCGGAGAAACATTTTTTAATGAAAAAAGGTTTCTCCGTTATATTTAATTTCGAATGAATATTTTGAAAAACCTTGTGATGGGGACCCTTTAAAAGTAAAATCTTAATCCGAAAAATATCGATATTAAGGTAGAAAACTACATTTTCATAATTTATTTTGGTATTAAGTTTGTATGGAAATGGTCGTCCTTAACTGATTAACTGACTAATGCACAGCCTAACCCGCTGATAGTAGAGAGAGAGTCGGGACTAACGCGAATGCAACTTCGGGGCGCAGCTAGTAATCTGTTCTGATATTATAAAGAGGAAATATTTATTTCTTTGAAACTAATGAAACTGCTGGACAGATTTCAAAAAATATTTCACCAAAAGAAAGCTACATTATCGAGGAGTAACATAGGCTACTATTGATCCCGATATTCCCACGGGATCGGGACTTCGCGGGTGAAACTGCGGGACCCACCTTACATATATACAGGGTGTTTCGACGAGGGGGTATTAAGCCGAAAGGGGGTTGTTCTAGAGGTCTAGGCGAACAACTTTTATTCTACGACTTTTGAAACTTCGGAACTTTTTTTTCGAAAATTTTAAAGTTGTAGGTATCACTAAAAAAACAGCTGTTTTTGAAAAAAAAAGGCAATTAATGTTTGGATTGTAGTAGTCCAAACTAAATAAAAAGGCACCTTAAGGCCAATGACCTCAAACTCTAAAAAACAGCTGATTTTCATGCAAAATTTTCGAAAACTACTTCGAATTTCCAAAACTTGTAGAACAAAAGTTGTTCGCCTAGAACTCTAGAAGGAGGGGTATTAAGCCGAAAGGGGGTTGCTTTCGGCTTAATACCCCTCCTCGGAGCACCGCGATAATATATGTAAGCTGTACATATATTTAATACATTGTTCCAGGGTGTCTCAACATAGCCGGGATTTCGCCTCACATCTACTTCTGGTGCTGATGTCCAACCTGTTCCTGTATACACTGTTCTATATAGTCATGAAACTGTTACACAGGGAATCTATTCGATGGTATAGGTAAGTCACTTATATACTTTTTAGCTAATCTATTTTTTCGGTAATTTACTTTTTTGGTAATATATTTTTTCGGTAAGTAATTTACTTTTTCGCTTATGTATTTTTTCGGTAATTTACTTTTTCGCTAATATATTTTTTCGGTAATGTAATAAGCACAAGAAACTCATGGGGGTTTCTCTTTTTTGTGATCCTGTGTTAAAAATGACAATCGTCATAATACAGATATCTGTAATTTGAACACAGTCACTGAACGCGGTGACTGTTACCATTTCCATACAAACTTAATAACAAAATAAATTATGAAAAATTTAGTTTTCTACCTTAATATCGATATTATTCGGATTAAGATTTTACTTTTATAGGGTCCCACCACAAGGTTTTCCAAAATATTTATTCGAAATGAAATAAAACGGAGAATCATTTTTTTCCTTTTCCAGCGTAAATTACTAGTTTACATCTCATTTGTTTTATATTATTCTCAATAAAAAGTAATTTACGCTGTAAAAATGAAAAAAAATGTTTCTCCGTTTTATTTCATTTCGAATGAATATTTTGGAAAACCTTGTGGTGGGGACTAGGGTATCGAGAACCGGGAACTTTTTTGAGAACCGGGATTTTCGGTACCAGCCTAAGAAAGAACCGGGATTTCCCGGGATTTTCGGTACTTTCGGGATTTTGAGTAAAATTTTGTAAGATGCTTTAAGATTTGCTTTGTAACATCTGTACGATGCTATATTTAGCTTCATTTTTTTTTATTGAAATAAATAATCTTTTATAGGTTTCCGTATCCCAAGGGTAAACACGGGACTCTTTTACTAAGACTCCACTGTCCGTCTGTCTGTCACGAGGCTGTATCTCATGAACCGTGCTAGCTAGACAGTTAAAGTTTTTATACATGATGTTTTTCCGTTGCCGCTATATCAAAAACAACATTAGTGCATTTGCGCTAGTGCTAGCGCTAGTGGTAACATTTTTACCACTAGCGCCATCTAGTAATATAATCGCGCCAGTAGTAGAAATTAATAACATTGCGTTCACGAATTTCGATTGGTCCAGTGTTCATTTTAGAGTTCCGTATCCAATTGTGATAATGGTACGGAACCCATTGTGCGCGTGTCCAACTCGTACTTGGTCGGTTTTTTACGTCATAAATCAATAATTTAATCACAAATTATAATTTAACAAATATTAAGTCTCTATTAACATTAGCTAGACAAAATCAAATTCTACACATAATTGCGTAGTCTCTCATCATTTAGTAGCATCTGGCATAAAATCTAGTTAAAATTAGACTAATCATTTAAATGAAGTAAATCAATTAGTACTAAAATATGGTTTAAATATAAAAACAAGTTAGAAAATACGAATTAAATGTAAAAATAGTAAAAAGATACATTACTTTTGCTTTCAATCACACGAAATATATTTTTCCTAAAATCCCGGTTCTCAGATTTTTATACCCGGGATTTCCCGGTTCTCTTAAACAGCAAAAGAACCGGGAAATCCCGGGATTTTCGGTACCGGGATTTCCCGGTTCTATTCCCTAGTGGGGACCCTATAAAAGTAAAATCTTAATCCGAATAATATCGATATTAAGGTAGAAAACTAAACTTTTCATAATTTATTTTGGTATTAAATTTGTATGGAAATGGTAACAGTCGCCGCGTTCTTAACGTGTTCCCAAAACTCCTAGATGGTATTGTAAACTGTACCTTATTTGTATTACAGTTGGGTGTATATTGCGTTGACGTACACAGTTTGGTTCAGCTCCAGTTATTTCTACTTGGATCAAAGCACAAATTGGGCGGTAAGTACTAACTAATACTAAAGATAGAGGTTAGATTTTTGTTCTGTTTTCGCGATGTTGTATTGAAATTAAAGAAATTTTTCGGTTCGAATTAATCTATGCTATAGAGGTTCTCAATTTTTTTCTGTGACGATCCTCTTTGGAAAGCAAAATTTTAGAGGGAGACTTATTTAATTTTGTGAAAATGGTTTAACTATGATTTTAGTACATTTCTAGTATTATTATTAAAATTTACTTTCTCTTAAAATTTTTATGACATTTTAGTATTTTTGTCTTATGTTTATTTATTTATTAAGAGCCTGAACTGTCCCACTGCAGGGCAAAGGCCTCTCTACCTTCCTTCTTGTCTTTTTGTGTTTATTTATATTACCTACATATTTTATGTTTATTTTTGTCTTTGTCTTATGTCTATTGCTTTATCTTATGACATTTTAATATTTTTGTATGGGTGTATATTTGTCTGAAATAAATGTTTTTTTTATTAACCCCCTTACAGATGTAATAACTATGTAACGTTTGTCTTTTACTGTGACATGATGTTTTAAAGTTAAATTTTTTGTAGAAAATACAAATACGAATATACCGTAAAAATACATTTCCAAATAGCCACCCCACAACCGAATTCAGAATCTCCTCCTTTTTTGAAGTCAGTTAAAAATATCATAAAAATCCTATTTCTAAACAATTTAAACAGTGAAAACAACCATGTTTTATTATCAAAATAAATGTATTTCCCGTTCCAAAAAACTAGTTTTCAAATATGTAATTTAAATAGTGAAAACAACTATGTTTTTTAAATAAATGTTTTCCCCACAGCTAACCCCGGCGCAGTCCCGTCAGAACAACCGAGTCTGTTCGCTGCTACAACTGTATGACTCTCACGACATTTGGCATTTCATGTCTTCTATCGCCATGTTTTTCTCCTTTAATATGTACCTCACTATTGATGATAATCTTTCCGACGTGCCTAGGAGCGAGATTATGGTTTTTTAGACGAAAAAAACAAATTTTTTTTTGGTTCTCGTTTAAAGATGATTACCTATCTAACTTGCTTAGGAGCGAGATTATGGTTTTTAAAATAAAATAAAAAAACAATGTTGTTTTAGGGAAATTGCGATGTTTTTGATAACCTATCCAACGTGCCTAGTAGCAAGATTATGGTTTTTTAAATAAAAAAACAATGTTTTTTTTTTTGGAAATCTCGATGTTTTTCGTGTTTAAAATGTAACTTACTATAGATGACAATTATTATTATGATATAAATAACCTGTCCAACGTGCCTAGGAGCAAGATTATGGTTTTTAGACGAAAACACAATGGTTTTTTTTGTAATATCGTGATGTTTTTTCGTTTAATATGTACCTCACTATTGCTGATAATCTTTCCAACGTGCCTAGGAGCGAGATTATGGTTTTTCGCGATGTTTTTCTTGTTTGATCTGTAACTCTATAGATGATAATAAATAACCTTTCCGACGTGCCTAGAAGTGAAATTATGTTACTCTGTAAAAGAATAATATTTAGTTTTTAGTCCCGACACCCGACTAGTGTTATTATAACACAGCGTGCAGTGTGCAGCTTGCAAAGAGCACCACCCTCCCACCGCTCTTTGCATGCGGCAGAAATATGCTTTAGTGTTAGTGACACCAATCATTAACCATGCTTCGACGCGTTTCGGCTTTAAAAAGCCATCATCAGGAACGTACGTTACTCTTGTTCCAGCTGTCGGCAAGTCAACAGTGTCGTGCGAGCGGCGTCTTTACTAATTTTTGTCGCCCTCACAGTTCGGTCAGAGTCTACGTTCCTGATGATGGCTTTTTAAAGCCGAAACGCGTCGAAGCATGGTTAATGATTGGTGTCACTAACACTAAAGTATATTTCTGCCGCATGCAAAGAGCGGTGGGAGGGTGGTGCTCTTTGCAAGCTGCACACTGCACGCTGTGTTATAACACTAGTCGGGTGTCGGGACTAAAAACTAAATATTATTCTTTTACAGTGTAGTTATGGAGTTCCGAAAAGTAACGCCTAATACAATCAATTATCTGAAATTATGTTATTTAGACGGAAAAACAATGCTTTTTTTTGTGAAAAAAAAGTCCAAAAGTTTTTCTCGTTTAATATGTAGGTATTGTACTTCACTATTGGTAATAAATAACTTTTCGAACGTGCCTAAGACTGAGAAAACCCTGTTTTTTTTTCTCTTTAAATATTTATCTCGCTATTTATGAAGCGTGCTTATGATGAGTGAGATTATGGATTTTAGACGAAAAAAAACAAAGTTTTTTTTTTAAATGTTGGTTGATTTTGGTCTGGTCTATTGTAATGTGGCCTTGAGAATGTATTAGTAAAGTTATAGTTTTTTTTAGTACAAGATAATAAAAAAAACAATGTTTTTGACATAAAAATGTTGAATGATTTTAGTCTGGATATCAATTCTTTGTTGTCTTGAGTACTGGTAGAATGGGGTGCCACACGCATAGCTGTAAGTAGATGGCGCTGGCATCAGATGATCTTTTTTTTTTCGATGATGGTCCTCCACCAATGGAAACGCCGAGTTTTTTTTTATTCTTTCGCTCTGAGACCGATATGGCCAATTTGGCGCCGAGAGTTGTAAAAAACACCTGTTTGACAGTTCTTAATTCAAACCTAAGATTAGTCGACAAACGCCCTCTGCCGGGATAAAAAGTTAGTGTTCCTCCTCATTATAGTTTTTCAGTGAAAGCGAAAACATGAAAAAAAATGGTTTTTTTTGGGTAAAAAAAGGTTGTTATTTGGAGACCTGTCGTTTGTTATGTCAATTAAGAGGATGATGAGTCGAAGCGCACTTCTTTATACAGGATGTTCCCAGGGAGGGGTATTAAGAAGAAAGGAGGTTGTTCTAGACGTCTAGGCGAACAACTTTTGTTCTACGACGTCTTTGAAATTCGAACTTTTTTTTTGAAAAAATTGAAGTAGTTTCACTGAAAAAAAAAAAACAATTATTTATGTTCAGATTATAATGGTCCAAACTAAACAAAAGGACACCTTAAGGCCCAATAACCTCAAAATATAAGAAACAGCTGATTTTCACGTAAACTTGAATTGAATTGAATTGAATTCACAAAAGTCGTATAACAAAAGTTGTTCGCCTAGACCTCTAGAACAACCCCGTTTCGGCTTTATACTCCTTCCTGGGAACAGCCTGTATAACGAAGTTAAAAAAACCTCATTTCCACCCCCTAAGCAACTAAATTTAGCCAAAAAATCTAGATTTTTAAAATGATTGGCATAAATTATATGAAAATAGCTGACCAGGCGAACTTTGTTCCGCCTTAAAGGCAATAAATAAGCATTTTTTTTTAATCGAACGGGATAAAAAGTATCCTATGTCCTTCTCCTGGCTCTAAACTACCTCCCTGCCAATTTTCAGCTAAATCGGTTCAGCCGTTCTTGAGTTATAAGTGGAGTAACTAACACGACTTTCTTTTATATATATAGATTGATGATTTTTTTCTTGTTAACATGAACAATTCAAATATTCTATGTATATTTTAAAGTGCTTAAACCTACACTTGGCTATCATAGAAATATTTTAAACAAAAAAAAACACCAGCAAAAACACAACTCAAGGCGGGGACTCGAACCCGCTCCTATCAGTTTTGCGTTGTGGTTTTGTAGATTTTTTTTTAAATATTTATAACACAATAAATATACGTAAACGCTATTTCTTAGTGTTTATGACACTTAGGAAATAATGTTTTTTGAAAAACCGAGGCCTTACTCGCAAGAACATGAGAATTCGCTTTCTTAATTTCGGCTTGGCGGGAGGCTTACCCGTGGCGTAGCGGCTATCGCGCTGGAACGGAATACCAGTAGTCGCGGGTTCGAGTCCCGCCGGGTTTTAAAGTTTTTGAAAGCATTTTTTTTCAAAAAGCACAATAAATATAGTTTTGTAGTCATTAAAGTTTACCTAGATTTAAAAAAAAAGATTTTCATATTATTTTATATGTTTTTTTTTGTATTTTTCTTATGAATTTATTTAATAAATAGGTGTTTTTGAAATGAATTTAAGTCTTAAAATGTGATTGTATGAGCAATATTAATGATGAGAAGAAATTTTGTATGGAATACAAGGTGTAAATGGCAAGATAGTTTGAGTCGGCTTCTTAAATCACCTTTTACGTAACACGTTGTACGAAAGTGGTTTAAAGTTACATCGTAGGATTTTTTTTTTTAAATATGAGATTTTAAGCTTTATTAAGTAGAATCATAAGTAGGTAGACAAAAATTGACACCAAAAACTATTAAGAGTATATTTAGATTGTTTTAGGGTTCCGTATGTGATTTTCTTTGAACCATTCTTGTAAAAACTCACACTATGTACTGTTATTTTAATATCTTTAATTGCTTTATAAGTACCTACTTCATGCTATTAAATTTTGTAATTTTAAATAAACTAAAATGAATAATCCTAAAAGTATGTTAAAAAATTGTAAATAAAGATCTCTTTTTTTTATTAACGATTGTTTTATTTCCTGTGCAGAAGGTCGCGGGTTCGATTCCCGCCGGGAACTAGTATTTATGCTGCTATGGTGGCTATAAATATTTGTTTCTGTCTATGTACTGAAATGTCTTAAAAATTGCTTCAAAATTTTACATTTTATCGAAAACGGTTCGGCAACTTCAAAAGATTTGGTTTATAGCGTTTATTATTGGTGTATGAGCGCACATACGACGACCTCGGTGGCGCGTCGTGCGAAAGCGCGACTGCAATGCAGGAGGTTGCGGGTTCGATTCCCGCCGGGTGCAAGTATTTATGCTTATAGAATAAATATTTGTGTCTGGTCTGGGTGTCCCTCTATGTATAATATGTATGTATTTACAAAAGAAAAATAAATATAAGTATTATATCCGTTGTCTAGTCACCGTAACACAAGCTTAGTCGCTTACCACGGGGCTAGATGGCGCTGTGTGTTGTTCGAAGAATTTATTTATTTATTTATTTACATACAACTCGGAGGAGTAGTTAATTTGCGCCAACTATACAGGCTTTTTGTGTCCGTCAGCATGGGCTAAGTATTAACTTCAGCTCGCTAGCTTGGTTCCACCGCGCCGCTTGCTTGTTTCTGAGAAAATCCGTGGTAAGTGGTGAGTTGGTGACAGACGGACAAGAAGGTTCTATATGGGTTTCTTTTTTACCTTTTGAGGTACGGAACCCTAAAAATGAATTATAATATACGTTGTCTAGTATCCATAGTACAAGTACCCAGTTGTTTGACCACGCAAAAAAACCCTCTCAAGCAACGCAACGTTCTTCCATTCATTCAGAATTTGTTTATTGAAAATAGTGACATCTAGCGTGTTTCCTGAAAACTAAAAGATTTCGCCAGGTTGAAACCTTTTTAGTAAAGGTTCAGATTTTGTTAGACATAATAGTATAGCTCCTCGAAAATAGATGGCGCTGAAAAAATTGTTAGGCTACTCGGTCATAGATAGCGGTATTTTAAATAAGTATTATAGAAACGGCTCGGCCTAAAGAGATTACGAATTTACTTTCATCACTAAAATAATTCGGTCATTCTAAAAAATATTGACAAAATAATAGGTAAACACTCATTCCGGAGCAGCTATTAATCCTGTGTAGGAAGATATAGTGGAACTTGTGAATTCTTCGAGGTGGACGTGCTAAATCTTCTTCGCTTAGGTACTTGAAACGAAATGAGATAAAAAGTTTTGAATATACGGTCGAGCTATGTACCTATCTACGCGGGCGAAACTATCTGCATTTTTTTTCTTTCTTTTCGATCTTAGACCGAAGAAGAATAATCAGCCATTTTTTTTATAATGAATAAATATTGCACGACGTTACACACAGCGCAATCTAGCCCTAAACTAAGCACTAGGCTTGTTCTATATGTACTAGATAATGGATATATGTACTACATATAATTATAGTTTTTTTTTTGTAAATACATAAATAATAATATGATACATAGAAAACACCCAGACCAGAAACAAATATTTATTTTCAAGCATAAATACTTGCACCCTATGGGAATCGAACCCGCATCCTTCTACATTGCAGTCGGGCTTTCCCCCGACGCGCCACAGAGGTCGTCATAATATTTGCAAGGTAGCAAATTTGCTAATACAACTCGCAACCTTCTACATGCAGTCGGGCTTTCCCCCGACGCGCCACAGAGGTCGTCATAATATTTGCAAGGTAGCAAATTTGCTAATACAACTCGTCATATTTAGACAAGTCAATGGAGAAAAGCGGCGGGCGGTGAAAATGGTGATGAATTTTACAACCACTCTTTACAAGGATTGAAGATGGAAGAAATGCGAAAACTGCATGTTTGGCACTTTCACCACCGATTTTTATCACGCATACACCTTTCACGAAACTGGATTGATAAGTAAGTCAACAATTTGCACGCATTTTAACAAAGTTGCAAAAACCTACAGTACCTACCTAAATTTAGTACTTAAATCAAAAATCTACAACACATTTCGTCGATGCGTTTCCGTCAAATCTCCTACTTCTTCTCATCCGAGCGACGTTCTAGGGCGCATCCCTCTCGGGAGCCCGGGGTCCGCTAAACCACAAATTAATTTGGGGTCAGCGCAGTAAGGAAGTCATCATCATTGACCATACTTTCTGCTAATAGATTTGGCAATTTTTTTTTTACTATTGCAGCTTTGCAGCAGTTATAGTCTCGCTTATATTAAAGCCATCAATAAAATCAAAAACAAAAAATGTTTATCCGAAACCGAATAAAATCAGAAACCGGTTGATCAATGTAAATGGAATAAAACGCACACCGTACTAATTTCTATTAGACGTGAAATCTGCAATAAATATAACTATAAAATGCAGTTTAAGACGAGCTCGAGTTGATAATTATTGCAAACAGGACATAGTGAAATGACGGTCTGGAATCATAGAACAATGCGATTTTAATACCGTTTTCACTATCATTGTACCTATACCTAGATACATAAGTAGGTACTATCCTTAGTTTTTTTTTTGTTAAGCTATTGCATAGCTTTTAGTGCAGGCTTTGAACGCGGCGACCGAATCAAGAAATTCCGTAACGAAAATAAAACCACCCACTCCACCTACCATGTAGCCTAGGAAAAAAAAATGCTATGCAATAGCTTTACCGCGGCAGTCTTCGAGTGCCACACGTTTTTTTTAATGCGTTATTTTTTTTTATTGAGTCTTACACTGATAATTTTATGTAGGTAGGATTTATATTTTCTTTCTTTATTTCGAGTTCTTTTTCCGCAGGGCTTACGTGTATTTTGTACCAGTCTGTCTAGCTAATGCAAGGCTAGTTGCTTAGTTATATTGTAAATTGTAACGTGTGCAAAGTTCTGCATTTTTGTACTGGAATTACAAAATGAACATATAGTTATAGGTAGGAATTAAATAAAAAATATAAGTTACAGTAGGCGTCCTTATCGCAAAGAGCAATGTCAATCAAGCATCCATTTAGAGAAAATATGTGATTTAACTACAACGTTAAATGATTTAACTAACTAAACTATTAAAATAAATGACTTATACTTCGTTTTTAATTGTAGACTATGATTTGAAAAAATGTTAAATACAAAGAACTAAAACGTCAAATCGTAGTCTGAAATTAAAAAACGAAGAAGAATAAATTTAGAAAACCTATATTTTTTGTCAATGTTTAGTGACTTTCCAAACTGTCCTGAATTATGTCCCCCTAACAAACGCGCGGATGCATGTCGAATCCGTGAAAAGATGGCGCCACGTGCGCGGCTGATTCCCGCCGAAATAACTGTCACTGTCACTTGCACATGACAATACGGTTTGCGCTTTATTTATTGGATTTTAGGCAACGGGCGCTTTGATTATAATGCCTTGAGTTAATCTGTGATGATTAATTTTATTTATTTGTAGTTTGCTTTATAATTTTATTATAGTTAATTGATAAGCGTTTGTCCGCTGTCTCAGTAACATGTAAAGTTTAGTGGCATCGTGATTTAGAGTGTAGCATACCTTGAAGATAGTATGAAGAAGGCATTGGAAGTGTTTTTTTTTGCTTTCCGGCCCGCTTTCTTTAGTGGCTGCACCGGCCTACTTTTCAAAGTATCGGAACGTTAATTCCGGTGCGTTATAGACAGTATTGCATAGCCTGCATGTGTGCTGTAGGTGTGGGCGTAAGTAAAGTAAGTAAAGCGTAAGTCAATCCTGAAGAAGAGACCTGTAAAGGTCACGAAACGTTAAGCGTTAAAATTATTCCACTGGTGAAAATCAAAAAACTGAGCACTTTGCTGCACTCTCGAGGTGCGATCCTGTTCATCACTCCAAAGATCCTCATCCGATCTTCACCAATTTTTTATGGGACCAACTGTGATATATCTCCTTTCAAACAAAAAAAGAATTATCCAAATCGGTCCAGGCATCTTCGAGTAATCGGGGAACATACATAAAAAAATAAAAAATAAAAAAATATCCCGACGAATTGAGAACCTCCTCCTTTTTTGGAAGTCGGTTAACAATGCTAAAAGTAATAGGTAAACACCACGCGATTAAAAACCGAAAAATGTCTTTAATTTATAGAATTTCTAACCAAAATCGCGAAATCAGAAGAAAAATCTAAAGTGTAAGTGTAAGTGTCATCGACCATCGTGAACAACAGAAGTAGGTAGGTATATCTTCTGTGAAAACTTCAACTTTCTAGCTACCACGTTTCATGAGATACAGCCTGGTGACAGACAGACAGACGAATAGACAGTGAAGTCTCAATAATACCCTTCGGGTAAAACCGGCCAAGTGCGTGTCCGACTCGCGCACGAAGGGTTCCGTACCACTATCACAATTCGGTACGGAACCCTAAAATGAACACTTAAGGTCATAGCCCACTTACACGACTCTGCTCCCACCCGGCAAAAATAATGTAATTCAAATATGGGCTTTAAATATTGCTCTTTAGATATATTTTACATTGGCATCATAAATTAGCAGACAGCTCGCTTTCAGCGAGCTTACCGCCGTCAGACTGCTCGTCAGTCAGTGTAAAATATATCTAAAGAGCAATATTTAAAGCCCATATTTGGATTACATTATTTTTGCCGGGTGGGAGCCGAGTCGTGTAAGTGGGCTATGACCTTTATCCGTGTACACAACGCGAAAGTTAAGTCATTTAATCACTAGTTAGTATTTGTTGTAATAGCGTCAACGGAAATACATGATCTGTGAAAATTTCAACTGTCTAGCTACCACGGTTCACGTTAAGATACAGACAGATAGACAGACAGTGGAGTCTCAGTAATAGGTTCTCGTTTTTACTTTTGGGTACGGAGTATGGAACCTTAAAATAGTATAGGTACCTAACCTACTCACGAATTGATATCCTTCTTATTTTCTGGAAGTCAGTTTTAAATACTCATACGTCGGTACTTCCAAAATAATCTCGGGCAAAACCGAAAAGCAGAGCTAGTTCAGTCAAAATTAAAAAGAATAGCGACCCCAATATTCAAATGAAGCCAAAAGCAAAATGGAATTATAAGAATTAGACACGGCGAGGGACTTCTGTCATAACAATATTAAATATATCAACTCTTTGAGGGGAGATTTGGAGGGAACGAGTTAACGAGATAATATGCCATGCAGTTTTATTTTCATGAAACTTATTAAAATTACTTAGTTGTAAAATTTTAGTCAAATTAAATAATAGTTAAGAAAGGGTTTTAGAAAAATCTCACGGGATCGAGACACGCGGGTAAAACCGCGAGACTTAGCTAGTATTATTATGTCAGGATGCAAAATAATTGCATGCAAAGTTCGTCTATTTCACAGAATACATAAATAGTCTATACTATACCTATCAAGTTTTTGCATTACCAAACTCCTTTCAAACAACACACTGGCTGAATGAGGTAAAAAAAATATTATCAAATTAAATAGAAATCAATTTACTTTTTAATTTTCTTCGGGCTTAGTGGCCAGTCATTTTGTAATGGAAACTTTTTCATTAATTTATCAAGGTGAAAAGCCAAACTCACTCTTTTGAAGGAGTTTGACCATGTAGTTATTTAAAACAAACAAACTTCATCTTTAAAAGTGTTAACCTATATTTTGGATATATTGTTTATGAATTCTGGGTAGGTAATTGTGGGTAGGTAAACAGTTTTAGAAATAATGTTTATATAGTTCAATTTTCCTGGGTCTTAATCGCGTAATATTATTATTTTTTTACCTTGACGTTTCAATCATGTTACAATGGTCTTGGTCACGAGGGGATTCACGAGTCACGACCCATTAAATGATGTTTCGATGTTTGGGATGCGTCATTTCATCGTTGTAATAATTTCTATGTAAATAGAAAATTTCAAGCCAAGTTGAACTGTAAATTTAACTTCGTAGACAAAACCGAGGGACAAACTAGTCAAAAACTTTATAAATTAACTGGCAGAATAAACAATAGACCAATAAACCATTATTACTAAAAAATATAAAAAAAAACAATATTATTAATTTAAACAAACGTCAGATACAAGTACAGGCCGAAGAGAAAAGGAATAGAGAAAAGAAAAAAGTGTTCCAATTTCGAAATTAGCCACACCTCCGCTCGTTATTGGTCAATGTTCCAAATTCAAAACATTCTATTTTCGTAGGAAAGAAAAATAAAACTGCGTTTTGTTATTGCTCCGTAGAGCTTAGAATCGTTTGCGAAAGTTCGAAATTCGAAATCAAATGAAAAGTCTATTGTTTTTGCAAACATCTTAAGTCCAATGACGCTGCTAATCTATTTTCAACTCAATTCCTTAAAGGATAGAATGTATTTTCACTTGAATTGTTTGGTAGTAAAATGATGAATGTATTGTATTTGCATTGGATTTTCCTGAAGCCGTAACTAAAGCCACTTCTGCAAGAGGTATTAGACTCTATGCCATAGTGATACGGTTTAATTTTGAATAGGAAATTTAACAAGAAAAATAATGAATATTAAATGATATGAATTTCATTTCGAGGTTTCTGATCTGAAAATTAATGGTTTTGAATAGAGCCTCCTTAAAGATAAACGTCGATTGTATTATAAATATCCGAACAAAACGGACTCATCAGTACTTATTCCTGTCATGTGTGCAGCCACTAATAAAGATGAGTCGGATATTCATTCATTAATTCTTTCATTTATTATCGCAACACGCCTACCTACCAGCTAACTGTAGGTAAGTACGCGTGTTACATCTTAGATTACGTCATCATACGATTGTGGTGAAAAGCTTTCCATAAAAAATATTTTTTGAGTAAGAACAAAACGCAAATCGTAGCGCATCTACGAGCTCTACGAAGATTTGTAGCCGCCTACGAAGTTCGTAGACGGTTACGATTTTTAACTTTTTACAAAGGAAAGGGTTATGTTTTATCTCTTCTCTTTGTATGTTTGTCATAATTTTTCTACACATTAATTTGGATTTATTTTTATTTATTTATATAAGTAAGTCCCGATCCTGCAGGATCCGTCTCCAAGATCCTATCTATCTCTATTCCATAATTCATCAATATCCGTCGGTTCAGCGTGAAAGCGTACCAGAGACAGGGTTACTTTCGCATTTATAATATTACTAGCTGCGCCCTGCGGTTTTACCCGCATAAGTCCCAATCCCGCGGGAATATCGGTATAAGTAGCTATGTGTTATTCCAGGTCTCCATCTGCATGTATTCCAAGGTTCATTGCAATCGGTTCAGTAGTTTTTGCGTGGAGGAGTAACAGAGTCACATACAGACATACATACAAACTTTCGCGTCTATAATATTAGCAGGATAGTAGGAAGTAGGTCAAGTAGGATATAATAGGAGAGGATTTAGTAAGTTTTCGTCATATCTTACAAAATTCTCAATACCTTGAATCTTCACCATAATAAGTATATCCCAAGAATTAAAGTCGCAAGTTTCGTGACTACTTACAGGATTTCTTTTATTTTCTTTTCTGTTTTAATTTTAACTACTTACCTATATTTTGAGTTTTAATTTAAAAAAAAATGCATGGGTTTTTTTATTTAATTTTCTTTCTATACAAACCTGACAATAATGAACATGCAAAAAACAATTTTATCCAATTTTGTGCAGTCGTTTGAAAGTTATGTAGGTACTTACATACTTTATTTGTAGGTAGGTAATAGGTTTCTATTTAAAATATAGATTACTATGTTACTCAGGGTGAATGTAGCTTTCCAATGGTGAAAGAATTTTTGAAATCGGTCCAGTAGTTTCGGAAATTACCCCTAATATACATAATACATACATACATACATGTTACCAACGTTACCTCTTTATAATATTAGTATAGATCAGGGCTTATGATTGCCGCCTCAGAGTTTCGTTCTAGGACAATTTCGCGGTATGAAACCCACCACTGTATGTTTTTTTTTTTCAAAACACAAAAGATGTAAAACTTTTAGGTGCAAAATGTCCAAGTTGCATAATCCAGTAGGTGCAAAATGTCAAGGTCGCAGAATGTCAAAGTTTAAAAGAAGTAAAAGAGTTATTTCTCTTTGGAGGTCAAAACACGGCTATTTTCACTAGTTAGAGTTACCCAAGCAAAGTCGAGGCAGCTAACTAGTATTAGGTATGTATTAACAAACCCACAAATAATTCAATAAAAAGAAACAAAAAGACACACTGTGCTAATATTATGGATTAGATTTAAAAAAATCAGCACAAATACAAAAAATACACGTCAAGAAATATCTACCACACCTCATTGCATTAAAAATAAGGCTCAAAATCCAATGAAATTTTGTTCAATAACTATTCCTACTTTACAAAGTTAGCAAAGCAGCCGGTTTAAAGGAAAATCTACTTTATGCTTAGTGAATAAAGTCGGTTGTAAGGGTTAAGTTAGTGTGGTCATTTTGTTCAAAAAGGTTGGGGGTACATTTTGCCCCGCCTTAGAGGGACGCCCCATTCTTTAGTTGTATTCGGACCTCAGTGGGATACAGATGTATAGATAGTCTATACATTTGTATAGAGAAAATACCTAAGACTTTTAGTGTTTTTGTACATTTTTAGTGAAAAACTTGAGTTTTAAGCTCAAAAGCAATTGTTTGACTGACTTATAGTGTAAAATAATATAGAATATCTAATTTTGCTTTAATTTTTAAATTCGGTGACAAAAAATTGGTGCGAAAGAACACCCAGTTTCTGTGCAAAAATAATCAACGCATACATACATATTATAACTAAAAATTAGTGCTTTTAAAGTCTAGACTTATTGGTTCAAATATAGACCTGCCTGAAATCGGCCTATTGGGGCCTATAATAATTGTGACAGAAACTTTTACAATTATTTCAAAATGTTTTAAAAGACACAACATTCAAGCAAATGTTTTTCTAAAAACAGTTCAACTTTAGACTTACATTATTGTATTAAAATAACTGCCAATCACTACCTAAAACTAAGCTAACAATCCAAATAAAAAAGCTATGAATTGTATTGAAAAGCGAAAGTTCAAATAGCACGCTAGAAAACTCTATAATGTACCCGACTGACCTCAAAAATGGTGTAAAACTAAACTACAAAAACTACGAAGACAACATTATGCTAAAAACAATACAAAACTTTTGCTACAACAACAAAACAACAACAAATTTCAACATGTCCTCCCCGTTCCTAGTCGACAACATTTTACAACAGAAAACAGCCGAACTCCAGACCCAATACCTAAACCAACAGATCGAGAACTACGTTTTCCAAAAGCACTTTTCTTCACGGGAAAATTCCCCAGAAATTGACGACCAAAAACCTGAAGACGACGTCCAAAAAGACGACGAGGACTCAAAAAGCAATGAAGAAATCAAAAACGAGACTTACCCAGACTTTTATCAAGAAAAAGACGTCCTTACAATCCCAAATTTCAACCGCAGGTGTCAAACGTGCAACTCCTTCGATTGCCCGCCTTATACGTGTAAAAAATCAGGTATTAAGAGGTTGGAGGAACTGGAAAAGAGGTTCAATTTATACCACGAGAACTCCGACGAGGATAAAGAGAGATTCACTCAAGATGAGATTAGAGAAGACTTCACTGAGACCAAGAAACCACTTCTCAAGTTTAGTGTAAGTGCAATATTGGGGGAGCGAGAGGATCGGAAGGAAATTACTGGTGAGTAAGTTTTAGTATATAGGTAGGTACTACTATTATCTTACTAATATTATATACTAGCTGACCCGGCGACTTTGTTTCGCTATAGTTTTCTTGCCTCTATCTCCGTCTCTATGTCTGACTCCTGGTTCTAAGCTACCTGCCCACCAATTTTCAGATAAATAGTGTAACTAATAAGAGATTATTTTATATAGATGTGAAAGTTTGTGTGTTATTATGATTAGGTATTTCTGGAGGAGATCTGGATTAAGAAATAGGGAAAAATATTTGGTTCTCATCTATACTTATTACTTATACTTATATACTTATCTATACTAATATTATAAAGAGGTAACGTTGGTAACGTGTATGTATGTATGTATATTGGGGGTAATCTCCGAAACTACTGGACCGATTTCAAAAATTCTTTCACCATTAGAAAGCTACATTCACCCTGAGTAACATAGAATACATTTGATCCCGACATGGGATTCCATATAGCATGGGAATCCCATGCTATATGGAATAAATTTTTACACGATCCAAGATGTGGGCAATAACTACCAGCGCCATATTTAAAAGAACTTAGATAATTATTTTCCAAATTAAAACGAAGTGCTCTATAGACAAGTTCCGAGTTATGTTTTAGGCGAATTGCTATGTTGGACTACCTGAGATTTAGGCGATTCGATACTTACTCCGCAGAAGTAAAGTATAATACCTTTAATTCTGTACAAAATTCACAGGTCTTAGCGCTTAAACTGCTATCAGAGATAGCAAAAACAATATAAACTGACGGACAAATAAACTGAATCAAAGTACAAGACGGCTTTGAAATAAATATTTTAATTAAGTAGGTATACCTACAAACTTTTTTTATATGGGTATTCTTTTCCCGGCTAAATCATTTGTTTTGCTGCAGTTCCATTAAGAGGAAAGTCTACCTACTCTTTCTCCATACAAACGTAGTAGTCTGTGTCCTCCCTGGATAAAGACATTAGAGCAAATAGATTTATGCCATAAAACCAATATCAGCCATGATCTTGCCCCTACGTTCATTTTCTAATTAGAATAGAAATAATATCCAGAAAAATTTGAATATGAAAAAATCAAAACTTAGACTGATAGGACTTATGGCATTAACATATTTTTTCTAATATCTTTAACCAGGAAGGAAACAGTCGACTACGTTTGTAAAGTTTGTATGGAGAAAAGAGTAGGTAGACTGTCCCCTTATTGGCCAGTCTTCATTTTTAGGGTTCCGTAGCCAAATGGCAAAAAACGGAACCCTTATAGATTCGTCATGTCTGTCTGTCTGTCTGTCCGTCTGTCCGTCCGTCCGTATTTCACAGCCACTTTTCTCCAAAACTATAAGAGCTATACTGCTGAAACTTGGTAAGTAGATATATTCTGTGAACCGCATTACGATTTTCACACAGAAATAGAAAAAAATAATCTTAGGGTTATATTAATATTAAGAACTGAAACTCAATTTTTTTTTTCATCATGTTATGTGGGGTATCTATGGATAGGTCTTCAAAAATGATATTAAGGTTTCTAATATCATTTTTTTCTAAACTGGATAGTTGGCGCGAAAGACACTTCCAAAGTGGTAAAATGTTAGTCCCTCCCCCCTGTAACTTCTAAAATAATGGAATGATAAAACTAAAAAAAGTATATGATGTACATTACTATGCAAACTTCCAACGAAAATTGGTTTGAACGAGATCTAGTGAGTAGTTTTTTTGTAAACGTCATACTTAAATCGTAAACCGCAATTTACCTTCCAAAACAAAATCTGTTGTCGGAACCCTTCGTGCGCGAGTCCGACTCGCACTTGGCCGGTTTTATTTTATTTAGGTAAATGTTTGCACAGGTACCTACTTATTAAAATATTCATTAGAAAGTAAACCTGAACTTTGATCCAGTTTAAGTGTCCGTCAGCGTACCTAGTAACTACCTACATTTCAATACACTTTCATCATACAATACCTATGTCACCCACGCAGCTTGAAATCAATTATTTTCGAACTACCCCCGGGGTGAAATTTGTCACCGCCGCGGCCGGGTGTCGTGGGGCGTTGAGGCGGACTTTATTAAATACTCGGCACAGTTTTGTCTGGGATATTTTATTGGTTAAGGGTCTGTGATCAATACGGCATTAATTGGTTTCAATTTTTAAGCTATTGCATAGCTTTTATCGCGGGGTTTGAGCTTTGAAAGAAGAAATTTCGTAACGAAAAAAAACCTAACACCTCCCACTCCGCCTACCATGTAGCCGCCTCCGCACTAACGCTCGGCCGAGCTCATGGTAACCATGGCAACATGGTACAAATTTTTTTTTAAAAAATTGCATAAATTGATAAAAATGCTATGCAATGGCTTTACCGCGGCAGTCCCCGAGTGCCACACGTTTTATTTTATTTAATTTGTATCTAATGAGGAGGAACACTAAGTTTTTATCCCGGCAGAGGGTGTTAGTAGAATGATCTTAGGTTTGAATTAAGAACTGTCAAACATATGTTTTTTACAACTCTCGGCGCCAAATTGGCCATATCAGTCTCAGACCGAAAGAAAAAAAAACTCGACGTTTTCATTCGTGGGGGACCATCAACAAAAAAAAAAGATCATCCGATGCCAGCGCTATCTGCTCACAGCTTTGCGTGTGCCACCCCATTGACTTACTATAGAACTGGACTGGTCTCTATTAGAGACTGGAAGGAGAAAGGTCCCCTGATAGTGATCCATTTCAAACTCGTCTCTGACGGACGAGACGAGCCAGTTCCAAACGTCAAACTGGAGGGAACATTACTCACACACCTTTAACAAAAAGATGGATTAAAATTCTAAAGTCGTTGATAGAATAAACTTTTTAAAATCACACGATTTGTTAACATAGTTAAGTGTAGTATAGTTAGTAGTTACCTAGTTAAGTGTCAGTCCCCTCGCGACCAAGACCATTGTAACATGGTTGAAACATCGAGGTAAGAAAATAATACGCGATAAAGACCCGGGAAAATGTAACTATGTCGTTGTTAGATTATCCACCATATTGGTAATCTAAGCAGACGGCCCCTGTTGTTATCTCTGATAGCTGTTGATACCCCCGATCATAAATACTTGCACCCGACGGGAATCGAGCCCGCAACCTTTTGCATTACAGTCGGACATTCGCACGACGCGCCACAGAGACCTCTGTGGTGACCGTCGCGACGGTCACCTATAATAGAGGCGTTGCTGGGCTTACAAAACTATAGGTATAAAATCACCTATCAACCAAAAAAAAACTGCATTGAAATCGGTCCATCCGTTCGTGAGCTACGATGCCACAGACCGATACACAGACAGACAGACACGTCAAACTTATAAAACCCATCTTTTTCCGTCGGGTGTTAAAATCAAGCTCTTAACAAACTTTATAGTGTAGGAAATCCTACTAATATTATAATCCTACTTCCTACTAATATTATAAATGTGAAAGTTTGTGAGGATGGATGTTTATTACTCTTTCACGCAAAAACTACTGAACCGATTTCGATGAAACTTGGAATATAGATAGCTGGACACCTAGAATAACACATAGGCTACTTTTTATCCCGATATTCCCGCGGGATCGGGACTTACGCGGGTCAAACCGCGGGGCGCAGCTAGTTACTAATATTAACGCACTATAACTACCTAGTAGTTACCTACCGAAACACGGCATGTTCAACAATCCACGTTAAATCCGCCGTAAACCACAGAACGAGAACGTAATCGTCGGAACAGAGCATAAAACATAATAATGTCATACGTATGTAAACCGCACACGGCGCGTGGCTTGTTCATTAATTCCTGTTCATTGTAAACCTAACTATTTGCGTGTTTACATTCTGATACACTCAACTCTATATCTAAACTATCTACATCTATATCTACACTAATATTAAAAACAGGAAGTTGAAGAAGGAATTGAGTTTTTGTGTGTATGTGCGTCTGTATGTTTGTAATGAATAAACTGAAAAACTACTAGACAGATTTAATAAATTCTTTCACCATTAGAAAGCTACATTAATCCTGAGTAACATAGGCTACTTTTGATTCTGATATTCCGACGGGATCGCAACTTAAGAAAGAAAAGAAAGAAAGATGTTGTATGGGAGCCCCTCTTAAATATCTGTTTTATTTTGTTTTTAGTATTTGTTGTTGTAGCGGCTACCGAAATACATCTTCTGTGAAAATTTCAACCGTCTTGCTATTACGGTTCATGAGATACAGTCTGGTGACAGACGGACAGACAGACGGACAGACAGCGAAGTCGCAGTAATAGGGTTCCGTTTTTACCCTTTGGGTACGGAACCCTGAATATGTGAGCCATCACGGCCTGGCAGCCTGGCAGATGTGAAACATCAAAACAGAACTTGTCGATGTCTTCGACAAAATATTTAAGTCAACAAAAAGATTTTATCATCCCGAGATTCGAACGCCGACCTCTTCGGAACAGAAGTCCTAGTTTCCGCCTCGCCTATAAATGTTTCAGATCAAAAATATTTACCCTATTTGCCCTCAGATTCTGCAACACCTTTACCTCTTTATTTCCCACATATCTGTGTTCAAAATGATCGTTTCCGAAGCAATATTCCCGCGACCAACCACGACGGGTCATTTAAATGCGGAACGCGGTCCGACCCGTGAGGTGACAAGATGGCCGACCGAGTAAAGGCGGGAATATAATAAACTGATGTTTTCAGGTTTTAAAGTCAATAATAATGTTGTGCTGTGTTGGTCTAGTGGTGGGTATTTCGTCTTTCTTTGCGAAGGTCGTTATTTTGATTCTCGAAGCGCAGCGATGTGATTTCTTTACGAAAAACAAATTTGGGGTCACCAGGCTGTACCTATCTCATGAGCCGTGATAGCTAGACAGTTAAAACTTTCACAGATGTTTATTTTAGTAGCCGCTATAACAACAAATACCTATTGAAACAGAATAAAACCCATTTAACATAGTTCTTACGATGAAGGAAAACATCACGAAAAGTCACGCAAAAGGCCTAGTTATGGGGCTAGTTGCGGAAACACACAGTTAAAACTAACTAAACGATACATAAAGTTAGTCATCATTTTATAAGTAAGGGGGTAAGTGATTAGATCGAAAATGATAAAATGAAATGTTGAAATTCCTTAAAACAATAATGTAAGAAGTCACCCCAGGAGGGCTCGAAGGCGTTACCCCGGAAAAGTTTACTCAAAACCAACCCCTAAACGGTTTAAAATTATACTTGAAGGTAGGTTATTATACCTACCTATTACTGGGGGTGTGATTTTAATTGTTTCATTAAAAGTAGGTACCTCTAGACAGTGCATTTCGAGGAGGATAATATGACCCGAAATGAGGTTGTTCTAGAGGTCTAATTTTCAAAAGCCGTAGAACTTTTGTTCAAGGCACGAATTTTTGTAAATTTGATCTTTTTTTATTAAAGTTTTGAGGTTACGTTTCACTTAAAAAACAGTTGTTTTTGAAAGTAAAGGCAATTTCTGATTGAAGTAGGTAGGTAGTTCAGACTAAATGAAAGGAAAACTTATATAATTAAGAGGACAGTTTTCTTCTCTAAACTTATATTATTAAGAGGACAGTTTTCTTCTCCATACAAACTTTACAAACGTAATCGACTGTTTCCTACCTGGATAAAGATATTATAAAAATATGTCTATGCCATAAGTCCTAATAATATCAGCCATGACATGACCATGACATTTAGAAATAAAATTCAGAAAATTAGAAAATGAAAAAAATTAAAACGTAGGGGCATCGTCATGGCTGATACTGGACTTGTGGCATAAACATATTTTTCTAATATCTTTAACCAGAGAGGAAACAGTCGACTACGTTTGCATGGAGAAAGAGTAGGTAGACTGTCCTCTTTAGGTCAATGACCTCTGCTCTAAGAAACAGCTGACTTTCAAGTAAACTTGAAACTCGAAATTTTCGAAATCTACTTAGATTTTTTATAAGTTGTTAACCTAGACGTCTGGAGCAACTCCCTTTCTGCTTTTGTCACCGTCTTCAATACACGCCCATAATTTTACTAGCCACGTCCGCTATTTTACCCGTATAAGTTCCGGTCCGTAAGAATATCGGGATTAAATGTAGCCTATGTGTCAATCAAGATATCTAGCTATCTGCATACCAAGTTTAATCGCAATCGGTTCAGTTGTTTCCGCGTAAAGGAGTAGGTAACAAACATACCCGTTTACTTACTTACCTACCCCCTTATAAATGACTTGCTGCTTCCCGCGGTTTTACCCGCGTAAGTCTCGATCCCGTGGGAAAACCGTAATCAAAATAGCCTATGTTACTCCTCAATACAGTAACTTACTATTGGTGAATGAATTTTTAAAATCGGTCTAGAGGTTTCGGAGATCACTCCCAATATACATAAGTACATATTTATAATATTAGTACCTATAGATGATGAACAGATGACTAAGTTATGTAATGTTTATCTCTGTCTATCAACATAGTTTATGCAGCTGTTAATCAACGTTTAAGTTTAAGTAAGGGGTTACTAAATAATACATACATTTTCTAACTATAATATTAGGACGCCTAAAATGCTCTAGCTAGGTATTGAACGATCGTCTATTGTTTTCGTTTCGATCGTGTTTTGTTTCTACTCCGATCGTCTTTTGTTGTATTAAAAAAAAGGACTTGACCAGTTGACACTCTTCGAAGACTTGACCAAATGACACTTTTTCACGGCTTGACGAAATAACACTTTCATTTGCGGTAACTATACGCTTGACCAAATGACACTATTTTTTGGCTTGACCAAATATCCACTACATCGAAATCTCTCCCCCCCCTCCATTACCTCCCCTCTTCCCTCCACTTTGTCATAAATTATGTCTCTGCAATGCCTGAAAATAACTTAGCGAATTATAGCTTAGCAATACCAACTATTTATGTATTCTGTGGCTTTACCTACATTAGCTCTAAATAACTGATATTATTATGTACCTATGCAAATCAGAAATAAATAAATAAAAAGGGCGTCGCCTCCAGGGTAGTGGGTTCATCAGTAGGTAGGTACCACATCAGTAGTTTACGAAACTCTTTCGTTATGAACAAAAAAATATCATCAAAAATCGGTTCATAAACGACGAAGTTATCCGCGGACTGACATAAAAAAATATAGAAATACATATATTATACGGTCGATTTGAGAACCTCCTCCTTTTTTAAAGTCGGTTGGTTAAAAACAAAACTTCTTTATTATTTGTTCATAAAATAAGTAGGGGTAAATGCGGATAATAAAGCACGTCGGCTAATAAGGCCCACAAAAATAAAACAAAAAGTCTTCAACAAACCCTACCTGCTTTTACGGTATCAATTCAAATCGAAAAAAATGATAACAGCTTCAAAAACAGCTTTGAACCCGACAGGGGCTTATAACACTTGTAATAACAAAGCTTTAACAATACAACAATGGACAATATAAATCTAGGTATTTAAAAAATGTACCAACAACGATATGTTTTTAGGGTGGCGTGCCTCAAAATGAACCCCTATTAATACGATCACTCGCTATCTGTTTGTCTGTGTGTCTGGACAATTTTCTCAGGAACGGGTGTATCAGACTAGCTGCGTCCCGGGTTTTCACCCCGATCCCGTGGGAATATCGGGATCAAAAGTAGTCTATGTTACTCCTCGATAATGTATTTATAATTTTTGCATGCTTATGCAAAAAAACCACGACGACCTCAGTGGCGCGTCGTGCGAATGCCCGAATGCAATGCAGAAGGTTACGGTAGCAATTCCCGCCGGGTGCAAGTATTTATGATTAGTATTAAACATTTGTTTCTGGTCTGGGTGTCTTATTATTATAGCGTCTATAATATGTACCTACCTACGTATTTACAAAATAAATTTTAAGTATTTTATCCGTTGCCTAGTCACCGTGACACAAGCTTGGTAGCTTACCACTAGATGGCGCTGTGTGTTGTTCACAGAATTTATTTGTTTATTTATCACTCCCTACTTTTTGAGGACTTTACAGTATACCTACCGCCTGATCACGGGGAGGTTAATGTTAAAAATAATAAAGAACAATACGATTTAAACCAAAGAAACAGTTTAAAGCCCGGCCAAGTGCGAGTATGAGTCGCACACGAAAGGCTCCGTACTATTATCACAATTGAGGACGGAACTCTATAATAAACACTGAACCAAGTTTATCACTAGATGGTGCCAGTGGCAAATATAAATCGGACAGACGGACAAACAGCGAAGTCTCAGTAATAGGGTCCCGTTTTTACCCTTTGAGTACGGAACCCTAAAAAGAGAAGAACGTCAGAGAACTAAGTCTGAAGGAGACAGCATCATAGGCCACAGCTAGTTCCGCAATAAAACTCATTTAACTTACTTCTGTAACGAAGCAAAAATAACTCCCAATAATAAAGCGTTTTTATATCAATTTCATAAACCATAATCGTTCACTAACAGCCGAAAAAATATTACTCAAAGTACAAAAACCCGTCAATAATAGACCGTCCGCTCTACTCTAAGACATATTAATTTCTCTTCTGGCAACCCTAGACTGGCTATCTCCTTCGCGCGAGGGTACTTATTCATCTCGCTATCTCTTTCTTTTTCCCGCCTTTAAGTGTCGGAACAGATGTTGCCGTTTTATTGAAAAAGTCAGGCCGCCATATTGCGCTCCGTAGATTAAGATGTAGGTAACTTGGTGGAATGGTGCTGTGAATGTAATGAAAAAATGTTATTACTAGCTTATTGTTGTGCCGTAATTTCTTTATTTGTAAGACTTTGATAGGGGCTTAATTAAAAATAGAATGTGTTAGGTTCTCTATGGTACCTAGGTATCTACTACATTTATAATACCTACTCTGTGGTACGCTGTGGTACTAGATTTTTCTTTTTCCCAATGCATTCTACAGCTTTCCAGGGCAGATCTATTCCATCCAAAGGTTGCCTGGAAGAAACAGCTTTCAGAGATAAGCCCATTTGTGCTTACATTTTAAGCTTTGTCTTTAATCTATGTATTTGTGTTTTGTTTTCTTGTCTTATGTTCTATTGGTTTATATTTTAACTATGATCCAAGGAATCGTATTCTTATACCTAATGTACAAAATAAACTGTCCCTACTTCAAAAATCGAGTAAGTAATAATAATTTTGTAACCCGGTTACATAATTTTCGTTTTTAGGGTTCCGTATCCAAAGGGTAAAAACTGGACACTATTACTGAGACTTCGCTGTCTGTTCGTCTGTCAAATCACCAGGCAGGCACCATGGCCGGCCGGCCGGCTAGGCTACGATTTGACATTATGATTCTTTTTATTTGGTATTTTTTCTTTAAGATGTGTCAAATCGAAGTCTACAATTCAAAAAAATATGTTATCTAGTTGGTTGTTATCTCGGAGACAAGTTAGGCCTTAGGGCGATTTGAAAACCCTAACACCACTACACGAAATGAATGGATGAATTAAAAAAGGAACGAAATACCTATAGTAAAATTCGATAAAATAACAATCAGATTCGAATATTAGCACCCATAACCAAATCCACAGACCAAATCACATACAATTCTATACCCCACTGAGAACACAAGCAAACTCCAAGTGAATTTTTCGCAAAAATACCGAGTTATAAAATTATGCATATCGCTCCCAAAGGCCCATATTAACATGTCATTCGGGCGCCATATTGCAAACGAAACAGTTCGCTTCCAATTCGATAACCAAAAATACATTTACCGACTTTTCATCAAATCTCATTCAAATACAGCTTTTATTACACCGAGTTAAGAGTCTACGTGATTCTTTTCCGATAACTTTGGCTGTATAAAGTTGATATTGCTAAGATTCGGCGGGTATTTTAGGAGTCATAAAGAGCGGGAATAAATCGTTTAGTTTGATTTCGATTCGATTATCGCAAAGGGATTTGTTTTAGACAGGTGCGTCTTATTGTTGTGTTGTTGAAGGAATGGGTGAATGTTGGCCTTTATTACCTACGTAGACGTTTTTTACTTGAACGAGTAAAGGTTATGGGTTTTTCTTTTAAGGTTTAGCTTCGAACGACGCGTGCATATGGCCTATGGCGGTGTGCATTAAAAAAAATTCAAGAAATGCCCCTGCAGCGCTGACAATATTTTTTGAAATGTTTTTTTTTTACGAGAAATGGCACTACAGCGTAGGCAATATTGTTACGTTTATCGTTAAAATGAAATAAGCATCGCTGCGGGCTCTAAGATAGGGTCGACGAATGACGATTAAAACGTCAATAAAAGCATCATTGCGTTTGCTTTTTATAACTGTATTGTCAGTTTTTGAGTTTATTCATTTCAAACATACGACACACAAACACACACAAAAATACAAATCTTTCCTCTTTATAATATTAGTGTAGATTAGCGTAGATAGTGTAGATTTTAATATTTGAATTTGTAGAATAAAATTGAACAAAACCAGATTAGAAAGCCTTCTAAAGTATTATTTCTTTTTAAAAGACTTTAAGTTTTAATTCTTTCAAATTACATTTCATTAGACAGATAGGTACTTTTAATCTATTGATAAAAAAATCAACCCCAAATCAATAATCAAGCCGCCATAATAACTCCCTTAAACACCGAAATTAAACACGATTTCAAATCGGCATAGAATTTAAATTAATTGAAGTCAAAAACAAGACTTCAATGATTAATCGCACCCCCTAATGTATTAGAGCCGGGGGTGTGTTTGACAGTTCGGGGCAAGAAAACCCGGGGGCTGGCACATGTCATGCGTGACGACGGTTTGGCGATTCATTTTTGGGTTTTGCAATTTTGGTTTAGAAATGTGTTATTGTAACTAAATATACGTTACGTTGAAATTAATGACAATTATCGGTTTTAGTCGCGTGGTTTCTTTCAATACAACTTCGCGAAAACAGAAGGAAAATCTAAATAATAAAATACATTATTATATCCTATCCTACTAATGCTATAAATGTGTAAGTAAGTGCGTATGTTTGTTACTCCTTCTTAATGCGGCTCACCGAATACATCTACTTACCAAGTTTCAACAGTATAGCTCTTATAGTTTCGGAGAAAAGTGGCTGTGGCATACGGACGGACGGACAGACGGACAGACAGACAGACATGACGAATCTATAAGGGTTCCGTTTTTTGCCATTTGGCTTCGGAACCCTAAAAAGTGTGACTTAGAAATGAGCCCACTACCGACCTCAGAATCCCTCGGAAATGTTCTGACTTGCACCGTACAATCGGAGGGGTAGCCCCGCCGTCGTCGATTCAAATCTCACAGCTATTATCGTATTTAAACTGCTTTGATGGTATTTAATGATATTAACCCTATCTACCTACATATTGTTTTAACTTAGATAAGAGAGTTTAACCTTTTAATTGAATAGGTAAGTACAGTGCGTTTCATCTTTAAATTCCTATGCTGTCGTGTTAGTAGCAAAACATGTCAGTCATGTATTCATCTATCATATAAAAATCGCCATGAATTCAAGGTATTAAAGGCAACTTACTATGCACTATAGGTACCTAGATACTTTTAACCCGCATTCGGGTTAGGATTTCGGCTTAGGTTAGGAATAATAAAAAAAATAATATATATATATTGCACGACGTTACACACAGCGCAATCTAGCCCCAAACTAAGCACTAGGCTTATACTATGGGTACTAGACAACGGATATATTACATATTATACTTTTTTTTTGTAAATACATACATATTATACATAGAAAACACTGAATATCCCATGTCTTCAGACCGTGGTGAGTCCTAGGACATGTTGGTTTCCTCACGATGTTTTCCTTCACCGTAAGAGCGATGTTATTAGCGCACATACCTTTTTCTTAAAGAAAAAGACATCGGACTGGATTCGAACCCACGACTCTCGGAATGAAAGCCGGGGTATCTACCACTAGACCAACACCGCTCTAAATAATACACATACCCTCTTATTGGTGGCTATTGTTTTGGTTATTTAATATGGCTTTTTAGAGTTCCGTATCCAAAGGGTAAAAACTAGACTCCGCTGTCTATCTGTCCGTCTGTCACCAGGCTGTATCTCATGAACCGTGATAGCTAGAACGTTGAAATTTTCACAGAGGGTTTATTTCTGTTGTCTCTACTGCTCGTGATTATGTGCGGTGGATTGCCAATATGTCAGGAACTTGTCCATGTTATCTCACCACCTTCGGTCTGCCTAATATAAGGTCTTCCATCGGTGGTGGTTCCCAAAGTTAAAACCTACTTACAAATACTTTTCTTTTCTGGATGGTTACCTCTACACACACACTACAAAGAATACTCTCTCCAAACATGTCTCTAAAACCAGCAGTTTGGGCTGTGCGTTCATGATATTTATTTTATTGAGTCGATCAGTTTGATATGATTTGACCACATTTGATCGACTCAATAGCATAGCTTTTATCGCGGGATTTGAGCGCGGCCACCGAATCAAGAAATTCCGTAACGAAAATAACATCCCCACTCCGCCTACATGGTACAAAATAAATAAATAATTATAATTGCATAAGTTGATAAAAAATGCTATGCAATACCTTTGCTTTACCGCGGCAGTCCCCAAATGTGCCATATTTAAGTTTTATATGTACCTATCTATAGATAACCATTATGTTTGTTTGTCCACAGAATACCGCCAACCAATGCTAAGCAACCCGTGGCCGATAGCGAAACCAATCGCCAGCAGACCGATACCAGTCCAGCATCAGCATTTACAGCATCTGCTGGCGCACTGTCATCATCCCTATTTAGGTAAGGCTTTTTTTATATAGCTTGGTAGATACTGGACTTGTTCTATAGTGCGTTTCATCTTTAAATTCCTATGCCGTTATGTTAGTAGCAACACAAAGAAGTGTTGCCTAATACTTTGAGTGTGCTATACCTTATAGGTACCTTAAATTCAGGGAGATTCATTCATTTATCTATCATACAAAAATCGCCCTGAATTCAAGGTATTAAAGGCAACAGTTATTTATTTTGCTACCAATATTACGGCATAGGAATTTTAAAGACAAAACGCACTGTATTTACTTTTCACTTTCAACTTTTTTTTAATTAGATCCATTTTGCTAGAGCGCCGGCATTACATAACCATTTTTATTTACTAATTCTTAGTAGGTAACTAGTTGTCGAAAGAGAAAAATCAATCGGCTTTGGCAACTGGTTGAGTAACAAGAATGTTAGTTCTTCTTTGGCAACTGGTTACGAATCTCTGTTGCCAATGTGGCCGGAGCGGGCAATTTTAATTTCCCTATATCAACATAGCCCATGTTTTTTATAAATAAACTAGCTGACCCGGCAAACGTTGTTTTGCCTTATAATTTATAGATAGTACCCGATTCTCAGACCTACTGAATACTTTTACAAAATTTCATAAAAATCGGTCAAGCCGCTTCGGAGGAGTACGGTAACTAACACTGTGACATGGAAATTTTATATACTAGAGATAATAATAAGCTAATAAAAACTACAACTAATAAAATAAAAAAAGTCCGTTAATTCGACCTAAGACCCAACAATAGCTACTTAAATCCACAGTCAATAAAATAAAACACAATACTATCCGCCTCCCGTACGTAACCGCCCAATTTGCTTCACAAACAACAACCCATTGTGCCGCTAATCCTTAACATAAACTTAACTATAAAAATATGGGGCATAATGATTAAAAAATGACTGTTTTTATTGTTCGGTCTATGCTTGGGTTTGTTAGCTTTGGGTTTCGAATGAAGTTTCGATGGCTATTAAAATATTAGGATAAATAAGGTGGCTGATAGTTTCGACTGTCTTTTGTTTTTTAGGGTTCCGTACCCAAAAGGTAACAACGGAATTCAATATATCTATATACTAAGATTCCGCTGTCCGCCTGTCTGTCTGTTTGTCACGCAGGCAGTATCCTTCCTTAGATCAAACCAAAAAAATAATCTAATGAAGTGATATGGACAAATTAAATTCAGCACATTTTTTCCTGACTTCAAAAATACGAGTAACCTACACGTATTTTTGAAGATTATTTTCTAATTAAGTATACCTAGTACCTACTATGTTTTGTTTTTTTTTTTAATTGCTCAAGGCAACCGGTTTTGATGATGCATTTCTCCTTGTAAAATAATTTCTAGTAAAATGCAATAAAAACAAAATGAAATTACTAAATATTTTGAACTTTATTTTTTTATTTTTCTTATTTTTTTTTATTGCTCAAGGCAGTTTTTATCAAGAAAGCTTTTTAAGGAAAAATACGCATTTAAAAAATTTCAAGTCTCGCCACAAGTGAAAATTCCAAGTTTTTTTTCAATTTTTTTTTCTAGATAACTATCTTTTTTTTTTCAATTAAATTGAACACAACAGTCATCTAAACCGCAATACAAATCGGGCCAAATAAACAAATTATGACGTCTTCCAAAAAGCTTTATCAAACACGACTCAGTTTTTGCAAGGTTTGACGTTAAGAGGCTACAATCAACTTAGCCGTATTATAATAATGCATCGTATTGTGTAACCTTCTATAGGAATTGCGCAATAAAGCAGCCATTGTGTCTCGGATGCGCATTTTGTGTGGGCGGTGGGCTTTTTGCGCGAAAAAACCGCGTATTATTGTTAAAAGAGTCCTTTGAAAGGTAAATCTTCGTGTGATTTATAAAGCGAATCAATAAATTTTAGTTTCAGTTAACACTTTAAAAATACAACCAATAAATATTGGGCAAACTACCTAAACGTATTATTTTATTCGACTTAGACAAACTATAATGTGTGCTGTAGGTGTGGTGTGATATGTTCTAAATAAAGTTTCATCATGTATATTGAATTTAAAGCTCAAAATACACGGAAAGGCAACATAGCCTCGGTTTTAGCACGCTAGGTGCAGTTGCAATGCTTTAAACCGACTTTTAACTAATTTTATGTAATATTAATTTTCTGACTGGGCTCCTTTAGGTAAAGTGTCAGTATAAGTGTCATCGTGTATTTTGAACTTAACACAACAAATACAACCATTGTTTTGTTCACAGTGAGGCCAGCACAGACTCACACGCAAGTGTTCCCGCTGCCAGGAGGATTCCCATGGGCACACAGTTCGAGAGGTATTATAATATAGATTTATTTGTCTTTTGTTTTCGCGATGTTGTATAGAAATTAAACTTAATTTTCTGGTTTAAATAAGGTTACTTTTTGTTAGGAATGTTTGCGGCATTCCAAAAATTACAGCCAAATAGAGAACCTCCTCCATTTAAAGTCGGTTAAAAAATTGTATTTTTTCTAGGTAAACCCCGTCGCGGCATGATGCGTCGTGCTGTGTTCTCCGATCTCCAGCGCAAGGGTCTGGAGAAGAGGTTCCAGGTGCAGAAGTATATTTCGAAGCCAGATAGAAAGAAGTTGGCTGAGAAACTTGGTCTTAAAGATAGTCAGGTGAGTGAGCGAATATCACCTTTTCATTTAGCAACATTGATTATTTTATGAGCCATTTCCGTTAAAACCTTTTTAGCCGACCGGCCTTATTACCAGCGCCTACCTTTTATTTATTTCGTAGATTCCCGCGAATTAGAAATTTTAATGATTCGTATTGCTCGCGTCCGGGCTTTAGGCCATAGTCATCCCACAAGTGAGCCCTGGGTGTTAAAGGAGGGATCCGCTTGGCAGAAGACTTGCAGTTGAAAGTTTGTGAGGATGTTATGTTACTCTTCCACGTTAAAACTACCGTTCGGTAGATTGCCATTGCGATAAAATGTATAATGTAGATCAGGGGTTCCCTAACTTATTTGAGTCGCGCCCCCTTTGGACCATAAAAAAAAATCGGCGCCCCCCCCGTCCTCCAGCCCAGTCCGCGGGGCTAGTCTAGAGGCTGATATTGGCCGACTGAGAAAAAAATATTATGTTCTTCTTCACAGGCGTAAATTTCAAATAATTTCATTGGTCGTACCGAGCCGTCTGGAATGCATTCTCTCAGCGATCGCAGGTATTAACTGCACAGGTGACCCGCGCCCCCCTTAAAATACCTCTGCGCCCCCCCTGGGGTTCGCGCCCCCCAGTTAGGGAATTCCTGATGTAGATACCTAGCTACTTGAAATATCAGAATCAATTGGCTACTTGAAATAATAGAAGCCTCTAGCCACGGGATAAGGTTGATCTAAATCTATACTGATATTATAAAGCTGAAGAGTTTGTTTGTTTGAACGCTCTAATCTCAGGAACCGCAGGTCCGATTCGAAAAATTCTTTCAGTGTTGGATAATCCATTTATTGAGGAAGGCTTTTTTATATATTCAAAAAAAAAATACCTAGTTTAAAAAAACCTCTAACTCTAAGAAACAGCTGATTTAACTTTAACTAAACATTTTCGAAAACTTTTTCTTATTTCCAAAAGTCTTAGAACAAAAGGTATTCGCCTAGACCTCTAGAATAACCCCCTTACGGAAAAAGGTATTCGCCTAGACCTCTAGAACAACCCCCTTACGGATTAATACTTCCTCTTCGGAGCACCCAATCAGTCAGGACAGTGAATTTCATATGTACAAATTCAAATATCCCAAAACTCAATCAAAAAGGCTAATGCAATCTCAAAAATACTTTAAAAACCCCGTTGTTGGTACTGTAATTGTTTTAAACCGATTCCGCTAGAGGGCGTGGCGCCCTCTTTCTGTTGTTGACGCACCCTCTATGTTGAGGGGAGAGTTTTTTGTAACACCCTCTAGTTTACCCCTTAATTGTGAGGCGATTACAGAGGCACCTCGGTTTGATAGTGTTGCTGAAATACTCCGTTATGTATAGTACCTACCTATCTAGGTAGGTTTATGTATATATGTTGAAGTAGAAATTGACGGCCTCTGTGCCGTGTTCGGGCGAAGGCCCGACTGCAATGCAGCAGGTCGCGGATTCGATTCCCATCGGGTCCAAGTATTTATGCTTAAAAATAAATATTTGTTTCTGGTTTCGGTATTTTATATGTATCATTCATTACGTATGTATTTCCAAGCTCTTGTCTAGCACCTATAGTACAAGCCTAGTGCTTAGTTTGGGGCTAGATTGCGCTGTGTGTAAAATTGTGCAATATCTATTTTTGTTTCGATCAAATTCTTCTTCAGGGATTCGAACCCACGACCTACAGGCTCGGGGGTTCGACTGCAGTATTGAATTCTGTAAAAGCAACATATCGATTACTAGCAGTGGCCGCGATTTAGTCCAACTGTTTTTTTTTTAAATATTATATAGCCTATAAGCCTTCCTCAATAAATGGACTAATTTGAAAAAATCTTTGAGCGTAGGGCTCAAATATTTTTTTCAAATCGGATCAGCGGTTCCTGAGATTAGCTCGTTCATACAAACAAACAAAAAAAATCTTAATTTTTATATTAGTATAGATTTACAAAATTACGTTTGTTGT
Organism: Idaea biselata; assembly: GCA_958496205.1. Taxonomy (NCBI): domain Eukaryota; kingdom Metazoa; phylum Arthropoda; class Insecta; order Lepidoptera; family Geometridae; genus Idaea; species Idaea biselata. The sequence continues at coordinate 4,925,005 of OY292406.1, forward strand.
ATGGGTCTTGAATATTAATTGTATTGTTTCTAGATTGTTGTTAGCGGCAACAGTCCTCTATGAAAACTTCAACTGTCTAACTATCACGGTTCATAAGATACAGCCTGGTGACAGACGGACTGACAGACAGTGGAGTCTTAGTGTGTTCCATTTACCCTTTGCGTACGGAACCCCAAAAAGAGCAGCTTTAAATTGAAATGAACCAATCGAACCTCAATGGGAAGTCGTTAAAGACATATCTTTACGTTTAGCCTAAATAATTCCCAATTATTTCGGCGCTTGGGGAGCGAACCGCGGGGGAGCGGTTAACTCATCATTGTGCAATTAGATACAGGGGACTGTAGGTGATTCTATGGAGACCTCACGGTTCTCAGATTCCGCGGTGATTTTCCGTATTTGTATTTTAGAAATTTTATAAAAAATATATTAAAAAGAGGACAAAATACTGAGTTATACGTCTGTTCTTTTATAATAAAAAATAACATGCAGTACCACCGACTAATAATCTGTTATTATTATAATCTTGAATTCGGGCAGTCAAACTACAATCTGGATCTAAATACCCAGTAAAACTGCCCGACTTCAGAATAGATATTTACGATCTTTAAATGAGACCAACTAATAAAAGCTTTATTATAAAAATAAACATTGCGATCTGACCTCCGACGACGGAAAAATCCGGTGACATACCTACACAAGAAATATTTTTTTTATTATAAGTTATTGTAAGTCGGGAAAAATCGGAAAAACAATAATTGATCTTCTACATAATCTGAAGTCGGGCAGCAATAGTGCAAACTGCAGTAATTGTGTTGTGTGTGAGTGCCGTTGTGTGCAGTCGGCCATATTACCCGCACCTACCTTATATTTCCTTATATTTTAAAATGAAACCAGTTACAAAATCTGCTACAAAATGTATGAAAAATAATCATAATTATTTATTTTTTCGTTACCTATTCACAATTTTCAATAGATTTTATCTACACTATCATATTAAAACGAGAAAATATTTGTATTTGTGTGTGTATGTGTGTGTGTGTTTGTATGTTTGTAATGTAATAAACTAGAACTTCAATGCCGATTTCAAAAATTCTTTCACCAAAAGAAAGCTACATTATCGAGGAGTAACATGGGCTACTTCTGATCCCGATATTCCCACGGGATCGGGACTTACGCGGGTGAAACCGCGGGACACAACTAGTCCTATTCTAAGACGGAAACCTACAAAATAACAAATCAACCCTAAGAAAAAACCGAGGATTATTTAAACAAAAGGAAAAAATCAAAACTTTTTAAATAAACATCCTAAGGAATCCATTTCATAATCTCGACCCGTCCCGCCCCTGAGGGGGAATTCGTCATTTACCCGAAAAATGCGGAAGTAATACGCTTTTCCCCTACTTTTCCCCCTTATTTTAAGGAAGATTGGATGAATCAATTAGGAGGTGAAATGTTTTTATGGATATTAAAATTTTAAACACAGATTGATAACAATCATTTTTGACGTCTTTGTGGCGATGTTTGGTATTTATCTATAACTAGCTGTGACCCGCGGTTTTACCCGAGTAAGTCCCGATCCCGCAGGAATATTGGGATAAAAAGTAGTCTATGTGTTATTCTAAGTCTCCAGCTATCTATATTTTATTTTATTTTATTTTATTTTATTTTATTTTATTTTATTTGGGACAAAAAACAGTTACACTTTAAACTTACTTAAAAAAATATTACATACTAAGACTTAAATTAAAGTGCACCAACAACATTATCCACATGTTATATTATGGTATTAAGGTACATACACCTAGCATCTCCAATAAATAGTAAAGAAAATAAAGAAAGTTTTTAAGTAAGTAGGTAGGTATAGTGAAACTACTAATTATTTAAGATGAATATGAATATAAAACTAAATCAACTAATTAGGTAGGTTTATTAGTTCTCTCTTAACGTCTTCATTATGTCTCTCTTAAAACAGTATTACATATATATTCCAAGTTATATTCCAAGTTTCATCGCAATCGGTTCAGTAGTTTTTGCGTGAAAGAGTAACAAAGTCACATACATACAAACTTTCACGTTTATAATATTAGTTGGAAGTAGAATAGGATAGGAAGTATGATAGTAAGATACTCCTTCAATCAAAAATTACTGAACCAATTGCGATAAAACTTGAAATGAACACAGCAGGAGTTTTGGAATAACATAATATACTGTAATTTCCTTTTACATTTTCACGAGGGCTTGATTTTTGCGGATGAAAATTTGCAAATAAATTTTCTTTTCTGCTCCTTCTTTTCGTATAGTGGCGTGTCTCACCTAGTGTTAGAGTTGTCAGGTCGCCTTAAGGCCTTTAACTTGACCTAACGACTGCTATCAGAGATAACAACCGTAAAGTGGTGTGTCTCACCTAGTGTTAGAGTTGTCAGGTCGCCTTAAGGCCTTTAACTTGACCTAACGACTGCTATCAGAGATAACAACCGTAAAGTGGTGTGTCTCACCTAGTGTTAGAGTTGTCAGGTCGCCTTAAGGCCTTTAACTTGACCTAACGACTGCTATCAGAGATAACAACCGTAAAGTGGTGTGTCTCACCTAGTGTTAGAGTTGTCAGGTCGCCTTAAGGCCTTTAACTTGACCTAACGACTGCTATCAGAGATAACAACCGTAAAGTGGTGTGTCTCACCTAGTGTTAGAGTTGTCAGGTCGCCTTAAGGCCTTTAACTTGACCTAACGACTGCTATCAGAGATAACAACCGTAAAGTGGTGTGTCTCACCTAGTGTTAGAGTTGTCAGGTCGCCTTAAGGCCTTTAACTTGACCTAACGACTGCTATCAGAGATAACAACCGTAAAGTGGTGTGTCTCACCTAGTGTTAGAGTTGTCAGGTCGCCTTAAGGCCTTTAACTTGACCTAACGACTGCTATCAGAGATAACAACCGTATAGTGGTGTGTCTCACCTAGTGTTAGAGTTGTCAGGTCGCCCTAAGGCCTCTAACTTGACCTAACGACTGCTATCAGAGATAACAACCGTAAAGTGGTGTGTCTCACCTAGTGTTAGAGTTGTCAGGTCGCCTTAAGGCCTTTAACTTGACCTAACGACTGCTATCAGAGATAACAACCGTATAGTGGTGTGTCTCACCTAGTGTTAGAGTTGTCAGGTCGCCCTAAGGCCTCTAACTTGACCTAACGACTGCTATCAGAGATAACAACCGTAAAGTGGTGTGTCTCACCTAGTGTTAGAGTTGTCAGGTCGCCTTACGGCCTTTAACTTGACCTAACGACTGCTATCAGAGATAACAACCGTAAAGTGGTGTGTCTCACCTAGTGTTAGAGTTGTGACTAAGGCCTCTAACTTGACCTAACAACTGCTATCAGAGATAACAACCGTAAAGTGGTGTGTCTCAACTAGTGTTAGAGTTGTGACTAAGGCCTCTAACTTGACCTAACAACTGTTATCAGAGATAACAACCGTAAAGTGGTATGTCTCACCTAGTGTTAGAGTTGTCAGGTCGCCCTAAGGCCTCTAACTTGACCTAACAACTGCTATCAGAGATAACAACCGTAAAGTGGTGTGTCTCACCTAGTGTTAGAGTTGTCAGGTCGCCCTAAGGCCTCTAACTTGACCTAACAACTGCTATCAGAGATAACAACCGTATAGTTGCGTGTCTCACCTAGTGTTAGAGTTGTCAGGTCGCCCTAAGGCCTCTAACTTGACCTAACGACTGCTATCAGAGATAACAACCGTAAAGTGGTGTGTCTCACCTAGTGTTAGAGTTGTCAGGTCGCCTTAAGGCCTTTAACTTGACCTAACGACTGCTATCAGAGATAACAACCGTAAAGTGGTGTGTCTCACCTAGTGTTAGAGTTGTGACTAAGGCCTCTAACTTGACCTAACAACTGCTATCAGAGATAACAACCGTAAAGTGGTGTGTCTCAACTAGTGTTAGAGTTGTGACTAAGGCCTCTAACTTGACCTAACAACTGTTATCAGAGATAACAACCGTAAAGTGGTATGTCTCACCTAGTGTTAGAGTTGTCAGGTCGCCCTAAGGCCTCTAACTTGACCTAACAACTGCTATCAGAGATATCAACCGTAAAGTGGTGTGTCTCACCTAGTGTTAGAGTTGTCAGGTCGCCCTAAGGCCTCTAACTTGACCTAACAACTGCTATCAGAGATAACAACCGTATAGTGGTGTGTCTCACCTAGTGTTAGAGTTGTCAGGTCGACTTAAGGCCTTTAACTTGACCTAACGACTGCTATCAGAGATAACAACCGTAAAGTGGTGTGTCTCACCTAGTGTTAGAGTTGTCAGGTCGCCCTAAGGCCTCTAACTTGACCTAACAACTGCTATCAGAGATAACAACCGTATAGTGGCGTGTCTCACCTAGTGTTAGAGTTGTCGGGTCGCCCTAAGGCCTCTAACTTGACCTAACGACTGCTATCAGAGATAACAACCGTAAAGTGGTGTGTCTCACCTAGTGTTAGAGTTGTCAGGTCGCCCTTAGGCCTCTAACTTGACCTAACAACTGCTATCAGAGAAAACAACCGTAAAGTGGTGTGTCTCACCTAGTGTTAGAGTTGTCAGGTCGCCTTAAGGCCTTTAACTTGACCTAACGACTGCTATCAGAGATAACAACCGTAAAGTGGTGTGTCTCACCTAGTGTTAGAGTTGTCAGGTCGCCCTAAGGCCTCTAACTTGACCTAACAACTGCTATCAGAGATAACAACCGTATAGTGGCGTGTCTCATCTAGTGTTAGAGTTGTCGGGTCGCCCTAAGGCCTCTAACTTGACCTAACGACTGCTATCAGAGATAACAACCGTAAAGTGGTGTGTCTCACCTAGTGTTAGAGCTGTCAGGTCGCCCTTAGGCCTCTAACTTGACCTAACAACTGCTATCAGAGATAACAACCGTAAAGTGGTGTGTCTCACCTAGTGTTAGAGTTGTCAGGTCGCCCTTAGGCCTCTAACTTGACCTAACAACTGCTATCAGAGATAACAACCGTAAAGTGGCGTGTCTCACCTAGTGTTAGAGTTGTCGGGTCGCCCTAAGGCCTTTAACTTGACCTAACGACTGCTATCAGAGAAAACAACCGTAAAGTGGTGTGTCTCACCTAGTGTTAGAGTTGTCAGGTCGCCCTAAGGCCTCTAACTTGACCTAACAACTGCTATCAGAGATAACAACCGTATAGTGGTGTGTCTCACCTAGTGTTAGAGTTGTCAGGTCGCCCTTAGGCCTCTAACTTGACCTAACAACTGCTATCAGAGATAACAACCGTAAAGTGGTGTGTCTCACCTAGTGTTAGAGTTGTCAGGTCGCCCTAAGGCCTCTAACTTGACCTAACAACTGCTATCAGAGATAACAACCGTATAGTGGTGTGTCTCACCTAGTGTTAGAGTTGTCAGGTCGCCCTAAGGCCTCTAACTTGACCTAACAATGTCAACTGCTTTACGTGCCATCATCCACTTTATTAGGTCTAGGCCAATAAGGTGTTCAACATACTCTCATACGAAATAATCGACTTTGCCCCTACATTATAATATTTAGATATCCATACGCAACCCCTAAATATAAAAAAACAACATCAAAAACAATACATAAAAAATCACAGCACCAAATAATCCGTAACAATCCACAACCGAATATCTGCTCCGAATAGCTCAATAAAAACCGGATAACCGTAAAAAAATCAAGTTTCAGAACGCAAATAAAAAAGTATAAATCGAAACAACCAATCAGAGCACCCCGCGCTCTTTTATTCGATACATATCGTCCAATAGAAAGGTAGAATTACAAGACGAAGTCGCGAAAAATATATCTATCCCGTTCTTTCTTAGAGCTAAACAGTATTGTTGTTTTGCTCTGTTTTCGAGACGTTGGGTTGGATTTCTTAGGTTGTTTATGTGAATTTTATGTTATGGCGTGTGTTTTTGGCATGTAATTTGTATTTTGTTTGAAGTTGGGTTTGTATTTGATGGGTATAGAAGTAGTTGCTTTGTGTTCGAGGGCATTTGGTATCGAAAATGTTTATGATATGTGAAATTATTGGAGTATTTTATGTAGTATTGTTTGAACCGGTTAAAATTATGTTGCGTTTGTTTGTGAACCGGCGGTTGATAGGTTATTAACCGGATATTGGTTGGAAAGATAAGATAATTTTGTATTGAGCTTATAATCGTGTTTGAGTTGGTATTTCTTGGGAAGTACGTAGGTATTTTTCAAAAGACCAAAATAAATATTTGATTTTAAAACATATTGGTTTAAATATTACGTATTTTTTATTGCTGTTTTTGTTTGTTTTATTGTTTTGTCTTATAGTTTTTTTTTATTATAATATATAGTACTTACTTACAAGCTTACAACTTCTTAGTAGGTAGGTACTAAGCGTCTCTGCTGAGCTAAGCCGACAGACAGACAGACGATAATGACGAAAGGGTTTCTGATTGTTAACTTTAATTTTAAAGTTGAAAGTAAATTACCTATACCTACCCACATTAAATTTTAACCCTTGGCGGTAGTCTAGGGTTCCCGTGGCTCAGTTGTTGAGAACCCCGCAAAGTTGATACAAAGGGTGTAGGTTCAAACCCCACACCCGGCATGATTGAATTTGGGTAAAGCACACATTCTAATTGCGGTTGTTCCCGGTTGCATCCCTCTCGGGAGCTCGGGGTCCGCTAAACCCCAAATATTTGGGGTTGGCGCAGTAGGCAAGTCATCATTGACCATTCTGCTAAAACATTTGGCAATATTTTTGCGGCCGGTCGCCTGCCTGACACCAGCCCTTCTAGGGACCAAGCAGTTTATCCGCCACCGCGCGGGGAGAACTTAAGTTTTGCTAGTCCGCCTAAATGTCTTAGTCGTCTTACGACACCCACGGGAAGAGATGGGGTAACCCAATTCAATGCCGGGGATACACGGCGCCATTATATCTAGTCCTCAGCTTTGATATGGGTATTAGACAAAGAATATGTATTTTTTTCTGTAATCATATATTAGGTAATCCTACTAACATTAAAAACGCGATAGTTTGCAAGTATGTATGTGTGTTATTCTCTCACGCAAAAACTACTGAACCGATTTCCATGAAACTTGGAGTATAGATAGCTGGAGATCTAGAATAACACTAAGGTCCAATCCAGGCCGACCGAAAAATGGCCCAATTGTGAGGCTAAGTGCGGAAAAGGCCAAGCGAAACTAACTAACTAACACTTAGGTTACTTTATATTCCAGAGGAATAGGTAAAACCGGGGGCGTAGCTAATAACTTTGTAAAACTGAAATAATATAATAAAGTTTTTAATACAGAGAAAAATAAAACACTTTACAAAAATAAAAACCGGTTGAAACCAATTTGAACCGGTTAGAACCGGTTCGCAAAGGGTCCGGTTATCCGGTCTCCGTAATCTTGGCGGCTGTTCCTGACATTAAATAATTGTTTAGCGGCACAGAGACGTGTGTGGAGTAGACGGTTGTTATTAAAATAAAACTATATATTTTATGTTTTATTGTTCTGTCATATTTTTTAATGAAAAATACATGTCCAAAAAAAAAACTTCTGCTTTCTTTTCGCAGCGAGTGAATTTAAGAAGATGTGTTTTACTTTTAAAATATGTCTAATAAAACAATGTTTATAATATACTGAAAAAAATACCAGTTTTAAACGAGTTTCTTTTATTGTATTTAAGATTTTTACAACGCTGTTTTTTTCTTTTTGGGCGGTGAAATATACCTTACTCCCTACTAATTACAAATGCGAAAGTAATTTTGACTTTCTTTTTATTACGCTTTCACGCCTAAACCGCTGAACCAATTTTGATGAGTTTTAGTATAGATGGAACCTTGAAGAAGGACATAAGCTACTTTAATCCTGATTTTCACGGATCAAGACTGACCGGTTCTAAATTCAGTGGTTTCTACTGCCATTTTATCACATTTTCTCAATAATTACATTTCAAGCCACACAATTTACAAAACCAAGTAGGTACGCTGGTTTGATTAAGTACTTGTATGCTGATTTTGTAAATTAAGCTGTAATTTTAGTAACATTTGAAAGACAATGTATGTAAGTAAGTTTAATTAATGTCATCTCTGCCTGTGACCTCGAGAACTGCAAAATACGATACCTGATATTATTACTAGTTCAAAAAATAATTCGTGAAAATATAATGTCACATATTTATTTCAGTTCTAAATTGAATGCAAAACATGTCGAACTGTTGATGCAATAAATTTGAAACATATAAAATACTTCATAAATGATTCCGAATGTCGGCTCCACAGTTTCCCTGTCCATTAAAGAGACGCCCGCACCCCACGCGGATCTAACTCCACTTCTGTTTTCAACTACATAATTTATTATGGCGCCCAACAGATTACAGCAGTAACTGTAGTGTACACTGTGACATATTTAGATGAATAAGAAAGAACACGAAATACACGACACAAATTTCAGTCTTTAATTTCTTTTTTATCGCGGGCTTTGAGCGGTGCCACCGAATCAAAAAATTCCGTAACGAAAATCAAACCTAACACCCCGCCCGTTCCGCCTACCATGGCAATATGGTACAAAATAAATAAACAATTATAATTGCATAAGTTGATAAAAAAAATGCTATGCAATAGCTTTACCGCGGCAGTCCCCGAGTGCCACGCGTTTTTTTTTTTTCATTTTTGGCCCCGAATTCTCGGGAAGCCATTTATCGAGTTTCATGCTATTTCATTCTATACGCTGACGCCATTTTTAAAATATTTTATCCTCTACGACAGCGGTTCTCAAGCTTTTTCGGTGACGGAACCCTTTTGGAAAACCAAATAGGTATTTTACGGAGACAATATATAAAAAGATCCTTAAACCCATTGGCTTCTGAAAATACACACGTGTGTGTATTTGCGTTTTCAACGTCAGCAGTCAAGGGGACATACCTACAAACATTTATTTTTTATTTTTCAAATAAATATAATCTAAGCTAGGGTTGCCGTAGGTCCGGGATTTTCCGGATATGTCCGGTAATATAAGTCTTCGTCCGGAATGCGGGGGAATCCTTAACTGTCCGAAATTTTTGTAAAACATGTCACAAGCTATATTTTTTAAATTGTAGTTGGGTTAATTTATATTAACCCAATTTATATTAACTCAACTACAATTTAAAAAATATAGCTATTATTAGTTAGTTAGTTAATATAAGAATAGTTAGATAAATTGGGTTAATAGAATCGATTTGACAGTCTCTACAAACGCCTGTTTCTTTCTGGAAAAGCTTTCGAACTTTTCTGGTTTCCAAGGAAAATACCCTTTAAAACATTGGCATTTTGTGCCTGTAATGCAAAAATATAATGCGCGCGGACCTTGTGACTCCCTAGGTCGGCGCGCCCACGTGAAAATTCAAAAGATGGTTGCCCATGTCCGGAAATTTTATCAAATGTGATTGTGTCCGGAATTTGCTCCGAAATTTCGTTTTTTTGATCTGGGAACCCCAACTTAAGCCCGTTAAGGGCCCTATACTGAAAAACTGAAAATCCATGTCGGGCGCATCGAAAATTGTTGATTATTTCATGACGGAATGTCGTAGAACTTTTTTTTGTGTACAGATTGTAGGCGACATTGTTTCCGATATTTTAGTGCAGTTTCCATACAAATATGTCGAAACATATTGAAGCCTATCGACATTTTAGCCAAATCAGACATTTTTTGTCTAAAATTTGGATAGGCTTTGCACCAATAGGAGGTTCTTGTCTTAAAACTACACCAAAATGTAGGAAACAAAGTCACCTACAATCTGTGCACAAAAAAAAGTTCTACGACATTCCGTCATGAAATAATCAACAATTTTCGATGAGCCCGACAGGGATTTTCAGTTTCATGGTCGTTGGCGTTGATACTCCTCTTAATTTGTTCCACTGTAGGGCGTGGGCCTCCCCTTAGAGACGTTAAGCAGTAAGACGCCACGGGAGCCTACTCCGGATTGGCAAATATTCTATGCCTTCGGACCGCGGTGAGTCCTAGGACATGTCGGTCTCCTCACGATGTTTTCCTTTACCGTAAGAGCAATGTTATTAGCGCACATAACTTTTTCCTATAGAAAAGGTGCGCGATCGGCTTCGAACCCACGACCCTCGGAATGAAAGCCAGGGTATCTCCCACTAGACCAACAACGCTTTTTTTTAAAGTAAAAAACAAAATGCTAAACAATTTCATCCAGGACGCGGCACCAAAATAAATAAATGCAAATATTCGTATATCGAACGCGCGAATGTAAACATGGCGGGCCCGTTTGAATATGGAACGTCAAATATGAATAATTGTGGACAGAATTCATTGGGAACTGCAAATTAATAACGAACTTTATTGTTTCTGACTTAACACTTAACATAGAGTTTGCTTCTGTTTTCGCGATGTTGAATTGAAATTAAACTCATTTTCCAAACACTATGGTCAGCACAAATTTTAATACTTATCCGCAGCGGGAGTCGAACCCGCAACCTTATGCGTTGCAGTCGGGGTTTTGCCCGACGCGCCATCACAGAGGCCGTCATATTCTTAATATAATATAGGTTTCTTTATTTTGTATTTTTGTTCCTACTGTTTTTTTATGTGTTTTATTATTACCTACTAACCTCTACTAATTATACATCATCAGATTTTTTATTAGACTACGAATTTCAGGATCCCGGCTACAATAGTTATTTGTTATGCAAGGCTGCAAAGTTGGTTTTTGCAGCGAGTACTTGTATTGAAACCTGAGCTAGCGAAGCATTCTAGGATTGAACCACGAGCAAGCGAGTGGTTCAAATATAGAATGCTGAGCGTCGCAAAGGTTTCAAAGGTACGAGATGCAAAATACTTTGCTGCCGAGTTAAACACACAATTTTTCACCTCACTACAGCGAGGAAAACGCTAGGTGTTTTTTTCCGGTAGAAAACTCAATTCGGCATTATATACCGCTTATTGTACCGTAAATAATAAAAATAAGCAAACAATCTCTAAATTCAATAATTCATGAAAAAACCTGCTTGATACTAATGTTATTAAACAATAAATACTACATTGGCAATATGCAACAATACTTCGTGGTTCGATGTCATGAACCAGAAAAAAAGAAATGAGGTTCCGGTTAGCGCATTTTCAAAGGACTTGGCCCTTTATGTATCAAGAAGACAGATTCGAATTTTAAAATCTCTTTCCACGCTAGGGCGCAAAATGCGATTTTGCACGCAGAAATCAGCGTGCAAAACGATCCTTTCCGAGGTTGTGAGGTGAAAAAATATTTCCATACCTACTAATTAACGGGGTGGGTTTCCCTGTAAAATCTGAAGTGGTTCCTCATACCATACGTACATCACAAAGTTACAGTACTGTGGTTACAGCTTCTTAGTACTAAGCGTCTCGAAGCTAAGCCGCGGACAGACAGACGCACATGACGACACTAAATAAAAGAGTTCCTTGTCGACTACGAAATCCTAAAACAAACTAAGCAAAGGTATGAGAGAAGTTATAATATATTTTATTTGTTGAATGCTAAATACATTTTTGCCTTTACCCTTTTGATTGACATCTGTCAAATTTGACATTGGCTATTCAAATTATTTGTTTGTTTTTTTTTCTCTTGTACCCTTGCGGTTGTGTTTGCGTTTTTAAATAGATATGATTTTATTCATTTTTATTCAAATAAGGGTTGAATTTTTAATATTATCTGTATGCAATACGTTTTGTATTGTATAAAAGTCAATAAGTATTTTATTTGCGTATTTATATAGTAAATTACTAACGGCCTCTGTTGCGCGTCGGGCGAAGGTCCGACTGTATTGCAGAAGGTTGCGGGTTCGATTCCCGCCGGGTGCAAATATTTATGCATAAATATAAATATTTATTTCTGGTCTGGGTGTTTTCTATGTTTCATAATATGTATGTATTTACAAAAATAAAGTATAAAATGTAGTATATCCGTTGTCTAGTACCCATAGTCCAAGCCTAGTGCTAGATTGCGCTGTGTGTCGTGCAATATTATTTTATTTAATGGGCTTACAGCCGAATACAAAAACGCCACTTAAAATTTGAACCGTACTTAAATCATTGAGCAGCTTCTAAATTTAAAAATAGTATGTAAAATTTTGAATTTGAGAGGTGCTTTGTTATTTAAGTAGAACTCAAATTTTGAGTTGCGTTTTTGTATTTGGCCGTTGGTGGGATAAAATGAGTAGCTCCTTTTTTGACAGTCGGTGTAGTAACATAACGACTAACATGACTAATAACGCCCCCCGACGTCACATGTTGCGAATATCTTTATTTGTCGTTTCATTTGTAATGGTATACGTTTAGCAATTAATATTACGCCTGTCTCTTGCTAGGGATGGGGTATGTGTCGATATAATAGCATGTCGATAGTTTCAAAATGAATAAATTATACAGAAAATTGTACGCAATTTAGCCCCAAGGCCCAAACGAAGGAACTGGGTTCGTACTATGGTATCTCGACAACGGATTTCTATTTCAATATTTTTTTTATCTCGTTATGCCCGTGGGTACACAGACGCAGCTAAAGCGTACTAGGTACATATAATTCTTTTTTATTGTTAGTAGGTACATGCTTATCGATACGTTTTTAGAAAATACCCAGAAACAGAATAAATATTTATAGTTAGCATAAACAATATTGTTGTGCGCGGCAGTAATTGAACCCGCAACCTTCTGCGTCGTAGTCGTGGGTTCGCCCGACGTTACTTTTAGTACTATTATAATGTATTTATTTAATTCACGCGAATTTTTAACATATTTAGATACATTTTACCGGGTCTTAATCGCGTATTTTTATTTATTTGCTTACCAAAATCAAATTTTAAATATGTTACAATAGTTTTGGTCGGGGACCAAGACATAAAGGGTCTAAGTGTCTAAAGGTGACTAGGTCTTGTTCGCGAGTTTTACTAATCTATACATAAAAAAATACATATCAATGTCAAATTAACCTCATACAGATTAACTCGCAATTATAATATGAATGCAGAGCCTAAACCGCTGATCCTAGAGGTATGAAATTTGGAGAGTATGTTATTTAAGGATTGTAGGTATCCACTAAGAAGAGTTTTTGGGAAATCCTGCGGGATCGGGACTTACGCTGGTCAAACTGCGGTACTCTGCTAGTCAATAAATCCAATGTAACCAATATTATAAAACTTATATCACCTACGATAGTAAAATATAATAGGTATCGACATTATCGATATAACAAAATAATCTGCCTCATCTACCCCATCACTAGCTGGGAGGTCCAAAAAGGTCCGGGCGTCATCTGCCGACGGCATATTGTCACCCACACCCCTCCGTCTCAAAAATGAAGGATTTCATTGCAAAGTGTTTAGTTCCGTGGACTTATGGCGCGTACGGTCTGTGCCAAAAAAATATATAACTTGTTTTTTTAAATTTAATTTTGGATCTGCGTCGTTTATTATACTGCCCATTGAGTTAGACATTGAGTAGGTAGGTACTAGGTACTACCTAATACTGGGTATTTCGGAATTTCAGATCAAAAATATTAACAAAGAACTGTCAATTTTAAAGGAAAAAGTAAATACAGAACCGTCACTTTTGAATAAAGGTACGGGATTTTTGTTTAAGAGGAGTATATACGCCAACGACCTTGAAACTGAAAATCCCTGTCGGGCTCATCGAAAATTGTTGATTATTTCATGACGGAATGTCGTAGAACTTTTTTTTTGTGCACAGATTATAGGTGACATTGTTTCCTACATTTTGGTGTAGTTTTAAGACAAGAACCTCCTATTGGTGCAAAGCCTATCCAAATTTTAGACAAAAAATGTCTGATTTGGCTAAAATGTCGATAGGCTTCAATACGTTTCGACATATTTGTATGGAAACTGCACTAAAATATTGGAAACAATGTCGCCTACAATCTGTACACAAAAAAAAGTTCTACGACATTCCGTCATGAAATAATCAACAATTTTCGATGCGCCCGACATGGATTTTCAGTTTTTCAGAATAGGGCCCTTAAATTTCTGATCTAAATTCCTGAAACGGAGAATAGAGGTGCTGTCTCGTTAATATGTTGATATTTCATGTTCCTTTTACAAGAAATATACCTATAATAAAAAGGCGCCGCAGCGCTGACAATATTGTTACGTCTATCGTAAAAATTAAAAGACAATCGCTGTGGGTGCTAAGATGTCAAATCTGGGCTCGACGAACTAGCTTAGTTTAGAGGGCGGTGGACAACATCTGGCTAAAGCAATTAACGGCTAAATAATATTACATTAATTAAGCGTACCCTTCGTTTTAACTAAAAAAAAAACTTGAATTTTTTTTTCTGTTTTCGCGATATTGTATTGAAATTAAAGACATCCCGAAGAAGGGACATGTAAAGGTCTCGAAACGTTGAGCGTTGAAACAATGCTAAAAGTAATAGGTACTTATACACCACCCGATTAAACACCGAAAAAAATGTCTTTAATTTAAAAAAAAAACTTTTTCAATTTGTAGTTCGATTATGAAATGATAGAATATAGTAGTGCGTTTCAAAAACTATCGTTACCGATTACCGAATGATTAATTTGTCAATCGCAAGTATTTTATTGTCGCACAGAATAATCGATTAAAATTACTAGTGATGTCCGTGAAAATATCGATTATTTATTCGTAACGTCTTCATTACGTATCGCCATCTGTCCCATCCATCGATCTTAATATGGTTGTCAAATTGACAGTTGTATTTTTTTTAATTTAAAGTAAAATGGAATGGTTTAGTAACTAATTGAGTTAGAGCCGTATGAGAAACGTTCTTTCTTAGATAAATTATTTTGAAAACGATTTTAAGGGTTTATTTAAAAAAAAATTACGTACTAAGACTCCACTATCAGTCTGTCTGTCTTTTACCAGGCTGTATCTCATGAACCGTGATAGCTAAACAGTTGAAATTTTTACAGATGAATGTGTTTTAGTGGTGCCGCTTTATTTAATACTAGCTGACCCGACAGACGTTGTCCTGTCGTTTAGTATAAAAAAATAAAATTCATCAAAATCGGTTTAGCATTTTTTCTTTCATAAGAACCTTCTCCTGACAATAGCAAACACGACAAAAAAAGAATTATCGAAATCGGTCCAGCCGTTCACGCGTGATGTCGTGACAACGGAACGGGTTTCATTTTTATATATATAGATAGATTTCACCCGCGTAAGTCCCGATCCCGTGGGAATATCGGGATTAAAAGTAGCCTATAGCCTTCCTCAATAAATGGACTATCCAACACTGAAAGCATAAATAAACTCTTCAGCTTTATAATCGTAGTACCTACTTAAAGATATAAAAAAAAAAACAATTAAAACAGAAAATAAAAATGTAATTTGGGCATACCTTTTTTTTTTTTTTTTTTTTTTTTACGTGGAGAAATGCGCGCGCATACTGCACTACCACGGGGAGGTAGTGCAGTTATGTGGGACTCCAACCCACTAAAACTCCACGGTCCACCTCCTCTACCGCTAATGGCGGGAAACACGGGCACGCTCTCGCATTCATCTGTGTAACCCGCCACGGCCGTCCGTCACCGGACCCTCCTCAGGGGGAACGCCCCCATCACCGGCGCACCAGGGGACGTGGCACGCCGTGACCACCTCGGGAACCAAAGCACGTGGGTGCCAGACGACCCCGTGTCTGGACACCCCTGGTAATCCTGCGACGGGTCAGGTCTGTGGTCCCGTCGCCAACCACTTTTCGGCTGCAGAGGATAGGGAGAGCGGCAACGACACACCGTCACTCCTCTTCCCCTGCAGCCCCACCGCGTCCGCCATCAAAACGGTGGCGACCCCGCCAAGGCCGCGGAAGGTAGGGAGAGCGGCAAAAGCACACCGACACTCCTCTCCCGCCGCGGCCTCCCAACTCTCAGCCGCAATACCTCCCATACGGCATTGCGGCCCGCCTCAGTTGCGTGGCGCCCATACACCACGCAGCCTACTGGCCGCTTCATCGTTGGCTTTGCCCTAAAGCCCTGATGAGCGGCCCCTCCTCAGGTTCCTCTTCGCTTCACCGTGGGTGACCAAGCCACGGTTACTAAGCCCCCCCGCCACGACAAGGCGGGAACCCTTCGGGGGGGAATTTGGGCATACCTACAACAAACGTAAATTTTTGAGATAATATTATGGAACCCTTCGTCTGCGAGTCCGAATCGCACTTAGCCGGTTTTATTTCTTCTATCTGTTTAGACTATTATGTTTTGAGACCATTGGGTGCCTAACTAAGGTATTTCTCAGGGAGTTCACTCGCACTTGGCCAGTTTTTTTAATGTAATAAAATATTTATTCATCAAAGCAAGGCTTGTTACCAACCACCGGTCTAGATCGTAGCGCCAAGCGGACTCTTCCATGTTCCGATACGTTGGCCGGTGCCGCCACTAAGAGCGACGGGCCGCATCTTGTTTCATTTCCGTCTTTCTTCTTCTAGATAAGCGTGTTACATCTGACTATTTCGTCACTTTTCATTAGGTGCGATAGTGGTCAAACGCGCATTTATCGTGTGTAAAAAAAGACACAAATGGCCACGTGCGACATCTTAGACCTTACAACATACCATCTGGTGATATAGTTGTCTGAAAAAAAAAACAAATAAACGGATTCATAAATAGAACACAGAATCTAAAGATAAACAGTCGAAAATATCACAAAAAAAAAAAGCAAAAATCACGCAAAAAGGCAGAAAAAAAACATAATAATCATTTATCAAATCGACACATTAGCTTTTATCGTCACATCGTTTACTCATTTTACGGTATTTTATAAAAAGGAAAAAAAACAGTGTCATTGTAAAAAAACCCCTCTCTGTTTTTTTTTTCTATAAAATATTGTGTTTTCGTCGTTTACCTTTGTGTTTCTGACGCTACCTTATTGATGGTAAAAAGGCGTGGCTGTATGGGGTGTGGGTGCGATGCCGTCGCGTTTAGAAAAAATATAACGTGTGACATTTTGACCGTTGTGGGCGCGAGAATAGGAAAAAAATAGCGCGAATTTTTGTTGGTTATTTTTTTTTCGGCTTTGAAATTTGAAAATGAATATTTTTACTTTTATTTTAGAGTAGAACAAGTACAGTATTGAAATAAACTATTATCTGAAAATGGTAAGCGTCGAAATGGTCTAATATGTAGCACCTGTTAACTCTTCATTTGTTGTTCGCCTCATGAATGCAGTTACAATCGTTTTCCTTAAGAGGACAGTCTACCTACTCTTTCTGCATACAAACGTAGTCGACTGTTTCCTCCCTGGATAAATACATTAGAGCAATTATGCCATAAAACCTATACCTGTCATGCATGACTATGCCCCTACCTTTTGATTTTTTCATGAAGAAAATAAAAATTCTAATGTCTTTATCCAGGGAGGAAACAGTCGACTACGTTTGTATGCAGAAAGAGTATGGAGACTGTCCTCTTAATGGCTGCACTGGCCTACTTATCGGAACTCGGAGAAGCTCCACAAAGTTACGACTCCTTTAGCACCACTTAGGTGCTACGTTTGAGACTACTAGACACGGCGCGGCGTTTATGAAAAAGTCAACTAACAATTTTAAGCTATTGCATAGCTTTCATCGCGGGCTTTGAGCGCGGCGACCAAATCAAAAAATTCCGTAACGAAAATAAAACCCAACACCCCTCACTCCGCCTACCATGTTGCCATGGTACAAAATAAATAAATAATTATAATTGAATAAGTTGATAAAAAATGCTATGCAATAGCTTTATTTCGATGTGTAGGTAGGTAGGTAGGTATAGTATATAGTGTGATTGCATAACTAACCAATTTCTCTTTCCCACAGGTAAAAATATGGTTCCAAAATCGTCGAATGAAATGGCGTAACTCGAAAGAGCGAGAACTATTAGCCTCAGGAGGTTCCCGGGAACAAACCCTACCAAATAAAAACAACCCGCACCCAGACCTTTCCGACGCCGAAGCAGATAAACCCAAATGCTCACCACTATCTCTAAACGAAGAACAAATGGACGAAACGAAAAAATACAATAACAGTACGTCGGTCGACTTTCGGTACGAAGACAAGATGGCGACCGGATTTTCGCGGGAGTTTTTGAATGAAGAAGTCGATGAGTTTGACAGTGACAGCGCTTCGGATGAGGAAATAAATGTGACTTGACTTTTTATTGGTATAAAATTATATGTAAATTCTGTAGGTGTTTTTTGTTGTTTTTTTTTGTAAATAGACTTTCGTTTTTGGGCTAAAGGCTGCGTTAAGTTGGCCACATACACACGAAATTTGGAATTAATTTTCGGAACGGAATTCCGTAAATCACAGAACACGGAGTTAATTTTCGGAAAGGAATACCGTATAATAACACGGAACTTGGGAAAAATTTCGGAACTGAATTCCGTAAATCTCGGAACTCGCGATTAATTTTCGGGTCGGAATTCCGTAAATCACTGAACACGGTATTAATTTTCGGAACGGAATTCCGTAAATTACGTAACTTAGGATTCTATTTGGAACGGAATTCCGTAAATCACGAAACTCGGGATTAACTTTCGGAGCGGAATTCCGTAAATCACGAAATTCGGGAATAATTTTCGGCACGAAATTCCTTAAATACACCACACATTTACGCTATTCCACTCCGAATATTCCTTCCGGATTCCGCCCACATGTGGTCGACTTAATATGATAGTTATCTATTATCGTGGTACCGTTTTATTAGTCGAAACAAGTTTTGCCGCCCTTTTTGTGTAATTATTGAAATACAAGGAGTTAGGTAATTGGTTCGGGGTATTGTAACCCCAATCAGGGGTCTTACTATCAGCTCTAAATTGCCAACTCGTAAAGTTTTTAAGACTGAATTTCATATGTTTGCCTTTTTAGGGTTCCGTACCCAAAGAGTAAAAACGAAACCGCAAGTTAGGTCTTGCAATTAAGACGTGATAGTAGTGACCCTGATTGCTATATCTCTGCCGTTAAGAGGACAGTCTACCTACTCTTTCTCCATACAAACGTAGTCGACTGTTTCCTCCCTGGATAAAGACATTAGAGCAAATATGTTTATGCCATAAAACCTATCTGCCCTACGTTTTGGATTTTTTTATTTTCTAATTAGAATAGAAATAAAATTCAGAAAAATTAGAAAATGATAGAAATCAAAACGTAGGGCCATGATCATGCATGGCTGATATAGGACTTATGGCATAAACATACTTTTTTCAATATATTTATTCAGGGAGGGAGCCCTGAATAAATATATTGAAAAAAGTATGTCTTTATCCAGGGAGGAAACAGTCGACTACGTTTGTAAAGTTTGTATGGAGAAAATAGTAGGTAGACTGTCCACTTAAACTTTATATTGGTACTGATTTAGTTTACGTTATATTGTATGAAGGAATGATACTCATAATTATTAATATTTTAGATTTAGGTTAGATATTAAATTGTTTATTAAGTATAATACCACAGATAGTGTACACAGGCAGAAAATACTCTTCTCTTTCTCGGTCAATAATAATAAAAATGCAAGAAAAGAATAAAAATAATATATAATTTATGATTTGGTATGTCATCCGTCCCAATTTAACATTTGTTTTTTTATAACGGTCGGGTCGGTCACATAGCTACGGAATCTTCGGATTCCGATTAGTAATATACCGAAACAGAATTCTTACCGTAAAAGAGCATATACACATTATAAATAAATAAATTAAATAAAATTTATTTCATTGAGAAAATAAAATTGTTACAATAAAATATCGGAATAAAAAGTCGATATGTGTGGTAATTAGAGGATGGGTGGGTACTGTTACCATTTTAATACAAACATAATACCAAAATAAATTATGAAAATTTTAATTTTCTACCCTCTTATCGGTATTATTCGGATTAAGATTTTATTTTTATAGGGCCACAAAAATAAAATGAAAAATGTTGGAAAAATGAAAAAAATGTTTCTCCGTTTTGTTTCATTTCGAATGAATTTTTGGAAAACCTTGTGGTGGGGGCCCTATAAAAATAAAATTTTAATTCGAATAATATCGATATTAAGGTAGAAAAATAATTTTTCATAATTTATTTTAGTATTATGTTTGTATGGAAACGGTAACAGTACCCACGTTCTAACGGTGTATTCCATTTTGAAACGGATATCCGTAAGTATGTGACCGCCCGAACGGCTATTATTAGAAATTTCAAACGCCCATACCTACATTTCGAATTATATAAATAATAATAATAATAAATAAATACTGTGAACAACACACAGCGCCATCTAGCCCCGTGGTAAGCGACTAAGCTTGTGTTACGGTGACTAGACAACGGATATAATACTTATATTTATTTTTCTTTTGTAAATACATACATATTATACATAGAGGGACACCCAGACCAGACACAAATATTTATTCTATAAGCATAAATACTTGCACCCGGCGGGAATCGAACCCGCAACCTCCTGCATTGCAGTCGCGCTTTCGCACGACGCGCCACAGAGGTCGTCAAATTTTCATTATTATGTCATTATATTCAATGAAAAATGTTTTTTCGAAAATTGCAACCGCGGAGTGATTCGATCTTGCGTCTTCTGCTTGCTGGGTAAGACAACCAATTTGTGATACGCTATTAATTCACAGCTGTATAGCGTATTTAGAGATTTGAATGTCACCGCCATATTTTATTTAATTAACTTTGTAAGTATATTTTGTTATCTGTATAAAATCTAACCAAATAAATAAATATATTACATAATTATTAGTTTAAAATAATCATAATGTAAATACTTTTAAGCTACAGGTAGTTTTTAATTTCTAAGTAGGCATGTAAACTTAATACTTATTGTCTCAATACAGGCAATGGTCCATAGTTCGGGATCCACTTAAATATTGAATATGTGTCAGTAGTACCAAAGATTTGTACCATTAATGGTACAAGTGACACAACTTTGTATCCTTAATACCATTAATGGTACTAGTGACAATTTATTAAAGATCAGTAATACTATCATTATTTTTTGTTATACACGGTGCTCCGAGGAGGGGGTATTAAGCCGAAAGGGGGTTATTCTAGAGGTCTAGGCGAACAACTTTAGTTCTACAAGTTTTGGAAATTCGAAGTACTTTTCGAAAATTTTAAATTTAAAGTTTGCATGAAAATCAGCCGTTTTTTAAAGTTTGAGGACCAGTACAATCTAAACATTAATTGCCTTTTTTTTAACAAAAACAGCTGTTTTTTTAGTGATACAAATTTAAAATTTTCGAAAAAAAACGTTCAAATTTTCAAGTCTTAAAATCGTCGAATAAAAGTAGTTAGACCTCTAGAACAACCCCCTTTCGGCTTAATACCCCCTCGTCAAAACACCCTGTATAAGTTGTTTTTTTTTTGTAAATTTATATTTGATAAATAATACAGAACCAGAAACAACAGTTTATGGTAAGACAGAATAAATACTTGTCCCCGGCGGGAATCGAACCCGCAAACTTTTGAGTTGCAGTCGGGCAAAATCTTTAAAAAGAGATAAGTACCTACTTCGCACATTATAGCAATAAGTTTATGTGAAAAATAAATTATTGTACCTTAAAATGGATTTTATTGTTTTTTTTTCTAATCTTACTACTAAAAATGCAGAATGAACTTGAAAATGACTTAACCGATTTTTATGGTTTCGTAGTCATAGTCAACAAGAAACTCTTTTAGTCATGTCCGCCTGTCTGTTTATTTTATTTGTTAAATTCGTCACCGTTCAGAATAGGAATACTCACGCCTAAATCGCTGAACCGATTTTAAAGAATTTTGGTATGGAGATAGATGGGATCTTAGAGTTATTTCACTTAAACACTAACTTTAACTTAAAATTTTTGACACTAAACATTGTACACATTGTACACACAAACAGACAAACAGTGACATTGTATTTGACATTTCAATTTGTGTGAAATAATGTATTTAAGAACGTGGCGACTGTTACCATTTCCATACAAACTTAATACCAAAATAAATTTTGAAAAATTTAGTTTTCTACCTTAATATCGATATTATTCGGATTTCTTTGTTTTATTTGAATGTGAATGAATATTTTGGAAAACCTTGCGGTCTTAAGATTTTACTTTTAAAGGGTCCCCCCTTTAACAGTAAAATCTTAATCCGAATAATATCGATATTAAGGTAGAAAACTAAATTTTTCATAATTTATTTTGGTATTAAGTTTGTATGGAAATGGTAACAGTCGCCACGTTCTTAAGATAAATAATTAATTTATCGAATTTTAAATGAAGGTACCTACTTACGTAGTTATTATTATATTTGACAATGATTTATAGTGTACTGGGGTAACTCTGAAAGTGGGGTAAATACTGAATAGACCTCAGAGAGTCAGAGTCAGAGTGATATTAAATCTATTTTTTAATAAATTCGGATTTACCCCACTTAATAAGTTATATCATATTTACCCACTATACCTTACTTACTTTTCTAAATATTTGTACGTATTTTTTTGCTAAATATGACGAAACTATATCGTATTTTTGTAACACCACTTGCATGTAAGTAGGTACCATATTTAATACAAATTAACGATTCTGATTCTGATTCTAAACTCGACTTTCATTTTTAAAGATCAAATACGTGGGCCGGTGCATCCACTAAGGAAGACGGGTCGGATCTTGCTCCACTGCCGTCTTCCTTCTTCCAGACAAGCGTGCTACATCTTATACCATATCTTCACTTCGTGATATAGGGTGAAACTCTTAACTATCGTGTGTAAAAAATGTAGACAACTAGAGTTCTAAAAACTATACTAGAATCCACGACGAAACCCTACAACTAAACTAAATAAAACATGAAAAAAAATGCCAACAGGCGTGGTACATAAATAAATAAATAAAAACCATCCAAACACGTCGACTGCAGCAATTTACGAGCTGTATTAACGAGGAATTAGCGAGGTATTCAAGGGTTTTCTAACACCTTTCGTTCACGCCCAGTTTTTATTTATAAGTTACGAATTTCTCACGGTGGACCGTTGATGTACTAGTGTAGCTCATAGTTACAGATAAATGTAACAGAAGCACCTTATTCTAAAGATCAATATACACGACGACACTTACACAGACACTTTACTTAAAACAGACCACAACTACAGCACATGCACATTTTACATAGACTATTTTGTTGAGTTTAATAGTGCATATGTATTCACGATCGACGGAGAGCGGGATTCGAACCAACAACGCATCTTTACTCAATCCGGGAGCACTGACTTGACCAATTAGTCTACCTGCGTCGGGTGTTTTTGCAGAAATATTGTTCCTTTAAAATATTTCTAACAAAGGCAACTTTTGATCCCAATATCTCCACGGGATCGGGACCTACGCTCGTGTCACAGCTATTTCATATAATAAATCAGCTTCAAAAGTAAAAATCAATACCAAAACAGGCAATTAATACAAATAGCTGTAGGTGCCGCATGCGTTTGACGTTTAGTTTCGGGAGCGTGGCGGCCACGCGCCGCGCCAGCGACATCTGTTGACGATCGACCCGCGTTTTGAGGATTAACATCTTGTAATCGGTGAAGGCCTCTTAATTAAATTTACGACAGCATTTCTTTGAGTAAATACGGAGTTTGTGATCGAGATAGTAATATAATAGACCCTTATAAGACTAATCTTCCAATCTAATCTATGCTGAGCTGTAAGTAAAGTTATGTGGGGTAAGTGAGCGTGCTTTACCGGTGTTAATGAAAAGGCTAAAAAGTTACGCAATTCTAAGACTTTACGCGATTGATGAGTTGAGACAGAGGTGCGTTGTCGTATGTCGCAATTATTTTGTGACTGTCTAGAACTTAGTTGGTGCATTGGTAACGTGTATGTATGTTATGGGGGTAGTCTCCGAAACCACTGGACACATTTCAAGAATTCTTTCACCTAAAGAAAGCTACATTATCGAGGAGTAACATAGGCTACTTTTGATCCCGATATTCCCACGGAATCCGAACTTACGCTGGTAAATCTGCTCGTGAACCATAAAAGGCTTCTGAATTTTGGTTTGAACTTGTAGTGGTTCTTTCTGGTGTACCAGAAATTCCCGCGGGATCAAGACCTACGGGGGTGAAACCGCGGGACGCCACTAGCAAACAATAACAACAAATCCCTTTACAATAAATAAATATAAATAATCATTATGTCCACGATTCCGTATCTAATCCGTGCCCTATGGCGTGGCCACGTGACCACTACAGTCATGGCGCATCTTTGCTTCACTCGCGAGGCATGGGGAGGGAATCTGGCAGTGACGCGAGAGGCATTGGGAACGCAAGGGCATTTTATACGTCTGGGGGCGTTAAACATGTGGTTTAGCTGATTCTGAAATCAATTCTTGCAACTAAAAACACATTTCCCAAGTTAATTATTACCACAGAATTGGTACATAATTAGTACAAGTTTATACTTAAAAAATAGAATTGTGAATAATCAAAGCAAATGAAGTGCAAATGATTATACTAGATAGCCGGCCGAAAGATTTGCTATTGATCAGTCAGTTTTGTAAAGCTTGATGTTAAGAAGGTGAGTACTGTTACCATTTCCATATAAACATAATACCAAAATAGAATTATGAAAAATTTAGTTTTCTACCCTAATATCGGTATTATTCGAATTAAGATTTTATTATTACACCACAAGGTTTTCCAAAATATTCATTCGAAATGAAATAAAACGGAAATACATTTCGTTCATTTTTACAGCGTTAATTATTTTTTATTGGGAATAATATAATAAAAAATATTTACCCCGTAAAAATAAAAACTTAATCCGAATAATACCGATATTAGGGTAAAAAACTAAATTTTTCATAATTCTATTTTGCTATTATGTTTGTATGGAAATGGTAACAGTACCCACCCTCTTAAGATACTTTTGCAAATTATAATGATCAGTAATTTTTGACAATCTGAAGTGACAAACTGAAGTGACAAACTGAAATGAATCTTGCTGAACACTACAAAGTCAAAAATCTCTTAATTTTTGACTTTGTGGTGTTCAGCAAGTGAACTTAACTAATGTTCATTCTATTACGGCATGGCGCTTCTTGTTATGTTAAGCAATTTTGAAATTTTATGATGTACTTATAGCGATTTTGAAACTTTGAATGTGGTCATTGACTTTTAATGCTGACTGTACTAGACAAGTATAATGTGAATGATACATAGAAAACAACCAGAACGGATACTCATTTTTATTTTTAAGCATAAATACTTGCACTCGTCGGAAATCGAACCCGCAACCTTAATTGCAGTCGGGCCTTCATCCAACGCGCCACAGAGGTCGGTGTCGACGGGATTACAAGACTCCAAATAAGTTTTGTTTCAGTATTTGGGTCTCTGACCGAGATTATAATAGTAAGTAAGGTAAGTAGTGCAAACTTTTTCGTTTTCATCATATTGAATAGCAAAACTTCTTTCTAGAACTTACTGGCTGAATTTAGAAAAAAAATCTTACAAAATTAAAAAAAAGAACTTTATGCTTCGTGGCCAGTCACTTGTTGTATTGTAATACAAACTTCTTCGTGTAGTATATTATTATTCTTAACCGAGCGATGTTCCTGGGTTGCATTCTCGGGAGCCCGGGGTCCGCTAAATCCCGTATTGTTTTATTTTATTTGGGGTCGGTGCAGTAGGAACCTATATATTTAAATAGGGTAAATATAAATTTGGCAATATTTTAACAAGCGGCCGCCTACCTGACACCAGCCCTTCTAACGGATCAAGCAGTTTATCCACAACCCCAAGGAGAGCATCCTTTTTTATGCTTCTTGGTCAGTTAGGCCCAATTTGTAAAATTGTCCCGTTTTTGCCCTCCCAGTAAGGAACCTTAGAAACGAAGTAATAGTTTTGAGAGACAATGAAAAGGCTATAGTGCGTTTCATCTTTAAATTCCTATGCCGTTATGTTGGTAGCAAAACAAAAAAGTCTTGCCTTAATATCTTGAATGTGCTATACCCTAAACCTTGAATACAGGAAGATTCGTTCATTCATTCTTCATATACGAATCTCCCTTAATTCAAGGTAGCACATGGTTTTTTTTGTATTTTGCACTTTGTTGTTTTGCTACCAACATGACGGCATAGGAATTTAAAGATGAAACGCACTCTAAAGAAAGGAGATGCCCCCTATTCCCCTCCACATCTGACAGTGACGTATCTGACGCGTCAGACGTCAACTTCAGATGTTTTATTGACGCCGGACAGCGCGGCAGTGTGCCAGGAACGGCTCATTCGTCAGAACACTATGTTAACACGTGTTCTAGTGTGTAGTGGGGTGGGAACGGGGCTGAGCGGCGCAGGGGTGGAGTTTGCGGGCCTAGGATGGTTTTAGTGGGCGAATTTTAGTAGTTTATAGTATATTTATTAATAACTATAGCCCGCTTCCACCCGCGTAAGTCCTGATCGTAAGATTATCGGGAATACAATGCCTATGTTCCTCAGGGTGAATTTAGCTTTCTAATGGCGAAAGAATTTTTGAAATCGGTCAAGTAGTTTTTGAGTTTATTCATTACAAATTTACACATACACACATACGTTCACCGGTTCGTTTCACCGGTCGTTTCACCGGTCTCCCGCGGCACAGGTCTAGCCTAATGCGGGGACCACTAGTAGGTAACTATAAATAATGTTATTTAAGATTATTTTTTTTGGTAAGAAATAAATATTTTTGTATTTTGTATTTTTGTATTTGTATACGCACATACACACAAAAATACAAATCTTTTCTCTTTATAATATTAGTGTAGAAGCAACATAAAAATGTAAACATTATTTCTGAAAGTATCTACAATGTGAATTGCACATCTACATCGAAGTTAATAATCCGGATTAGCCAAAACGGAATAGCAGATGACAATACAAAATGTAAAAAAAAACGAGCTTTACAATAAGTGAATAAGTGTGGTAAGTCATAAAATAGCATCTAGCTATGTAACATAGAGCTCGTAATTTATTTTTAGTTAACGTTCAACGTAGCTGTGCAATCCAGCCTTAGGAGATACTGTTTAAAAAAAAATATTTTTTTATCATACCCGCCTTGACAAAGCACGCACTTGATTAGGCAAGATTAAAATTTTAAAAAATAACCGCCCAAGCAGATGTGACCCATTGAAAAGTTACGTAATATAAAGTAGGTACATTTTATATTCCATCATATAGCGTGGTGATTCGTCGCCACGGCCTATATCGCCACGTCAACAATCAGGTTTACCCTCGCCAATACATGTTTCACACCAAAAATTAGTAGTTTCCCCACCAACGGGTAGCCCTAAGTCCGTCCCTGTGTGCCACTTAAATCCGCGTCGCATTACAGGCAACAAGCGTTGATTTGATACGTATACGGGACCCAGAAACGCGGGGGTTCAGTATATAATTAAATGTTGTGTTTGATACAGGCGTCCTTAGGTAGGTTGTAGTATCAGAGAAATGTAACCACGCCTTGTGCTCAATAATTGCTGAAATTGGTAGAGATTGTTGTAGGGCAGGATAGTAGACAATGAACCACAAAAAGTTTGGACACTCATAACTTTGAAACTATTCAATCTATGGTTATGATTTTTATAGTATTGTGAAGGAAATTTATCAGTTAACTGAATTTGATACAACAAACTCTTAAGAAATGAATCAAAATAAAGTTATTAACCTTTTTTTTATAAATGAGCTTTGGTTCACTGTGCACTACCTGTGCGGGTACAATGAACAGGGGGGGTTGGATACATTGAACCATGCAGTATACAATGAACCATGGTATACGATTGTGAGAGATTAATTACAAATAAAGCTAATTAAGGTAAATAAAAGAATTGAAAATGTTTTAGATTTTTATTATGGTAAAATACTACACAAAACAATCACGGTCCTTATGCTGAATGCTCCATTTGAGATCAATAAAACCATAAATAAAGTTTTCGCTGCTGTATGGCTACCTTTTTTTCTTTTCTCTCGGCCTACTGCTTTGCGTCCTATACTGAAAAAAACATAAAATTAAAAATACATAACAAAAATCTGTGTAGAAATAACAATCATATATAATATAACTAATAATTAAACGTCATTATTCAAATTTAAATTAAATTCATTATATTTCATATTTTTTACACATATTTGTTCACCAAAGATTAACTAAAAATTTAAAAAAAAAATACATTAAGGTTTGGAACGCATCGACATCAAAAACACAAACGGATCTTTTTTTTATTTTGAAAGTTATCATGACTCAAATAAAATAAAAATGTCGTCAATGACCACACAACTTATGGCTTTAAATTTTGTTTTACGTAGTATTAATAAAAAATAAAAACATTTTCTAAAATGAAATAGATTTCAAACTAAGTAAATAGATTATTCTATTAAAATCAATTTCGTACGACTTGTGGGTTAAAACATTTTTTAATAACGACGTTCAATTATTAAAAAATCTAAATGTCGGGAGCTATGAAACATAGGCAGTGCACAATGAACCATGGTTCATTGTTTCCTTCTTAAAATTGGTTCATTGTTTCCGTACCCTCTTTTATCAACTTTTAGGTTATGTCGCTCACGAATGACGCGTGCTATTTAAACTAAATTATCTCACAAAGAAGCCTAATAAAACATCAAATCTAAGTACGACATGAGAAATAGTAAAAACGTACACTAAATAAAGTAATACGAAATAGTACTTACATGATTTTGTATAGTTTTTTGGTTTAAAATCACTGAAACTCGGCGTGCGCGGAAGTACTGCACGGTAGCTCGCTGACGACTGGGGAGAGGGAAGAGGGGACTTAAGCGAGTCTTGTTTGTGTGAGTTGCATGGATTGGCAACATCGCATTCGTGAGATACCCATGGTGGCTCATTGTATCCGCTTGATTCACTGTCTACTATCCTACCCTAAGTATGGAAATTAATAGGGTCTACCTACCTACTCTTTTTTCCATACAAATTTTACTGTTTCGTCCCTTGATAAAGATATTAGAAAAAATATGTTTAAGTATAGGTCCTCTAACAGCCATGACCATTAGAAAACTGAAAAAAATCTAAATGTAGGGGACATTTAGATTTTTTTCAGTTTTCTGAATTTTATTTCTATTTTAGTAAGAAAATGAAAAAAAATAACAACGTTTTATGGCATCAACATATTTGATCTAATGTCTTTATCCAGGGAGGAAACAGTCGACTACGTTTGTATAGAGAAAGAGTAGGTACGGTAAGATATTTTTCGTTGTTAAATCGCGTGGTGTTTATTACTTTTAGCATTGTTTTAACGCTCAACGTTTCGAGGCTTTTAGGTCCCTTCTTCAGGATTGTCAATCCAATCCTGAATCATAAAAGAAGAGAGGACCCTAATTAAAGTCAAGGTCGAAACAATGGTAAAAATAATAAACACTACGCGCTTAACACCGAAAAATGAGTTTAATTTCTATCTAACATCGCGAAAACAGGAGAAAAATCTTGGCTAAGGATTGTTGTTATTATGACCCAACTTAAGTTATTTCTGCCCGCAGACCAAGATATTGTACCTATGTTTTTGTTGTCGACCAACAGCCCCAACGAGTATAGTCTTTTTAACCGACTTGCAAAAAAAGGAGGGATTCTCTATTCGTTTCACTATGTTTTTAGTAACTAGAACTGTTAGAATATAAGTCATTTATTAATATATCTATTTATAGCACGATATCATGAAGAAAATAGTAAGTACCAACTGAAAAAATCTACTTTTGAACAAGGTCCGCCTTTCTACCACGTAAAGACGCGCCAAGTTTTTTTAAGCTCATCTCTGAGCTTTCAAACTCGCCACTTGGAAAATATAATAAATGCAAATTTAAAGGCCTCGAATAGCAAGTCCAAAGGTATTTTCTAAATTTCTGAAATACCTACTTAAATGAAAAGTTCCAAAGCAAACGATTGGCACTAAAATGCATGCGGTATTATCGGCTGAAAAAAACGCACCTCTGTGCGAGAGTCTTAAAAGAAAAAAAAATCGGACTGCCCAAGTGCCCACCAACTTAAAAAGAAAATAAATTGTGAAAAAGAAGTCCCTCGGATGAAGAGATGTAATATGCCACTTTTTTAATGTTTTTTTTTATTATATCTCCTCTTTTTTCCCCGATTTTTTAGGGATAGCATTTCTCAAACATATGCATAACTTTTGAAAAACGGAACAATGTTTTGTGTTCAAAACGAACTAAATTTATATTTTTTGTTTGTTACAACGCAACTTCTTTTGTGTACGTACTCTAAGAAGGAAATGTGTTTGTTTTCTCTAATTTTGATTTTGACGTAAGGTTTCGTAAAGCTAGGTATAGGTAATGTAATGTATAGGTACTGCCAATCTCAAGTGGCTATTTACTTATATCAACTCATGGCCCCAAAAAATATAAATTTTGCCACCGACCAAGCGTATAAAACTCGACAAATGGCATCTCGAGAGTCCGGGGCCAAAAAAGAAAAAAAAAAAGCGTATAAAAAAAGTTTAATGATGCCCTTTTCGTTTTTGTTTTAGTTCTCTTTTTTTAATCATTTTGTTAATTTCTGTCAAAAATAATAACCGTACGAAAATGTCTAGAGACAACGATTTATCTGTAGAGACAAAAAAATGTGCATAGTGTATTTAGAGATATAACTAGGTACTTAAGAGGATAGTCTCCATTCTCTTTCTCCATACAAACGTACCTAGTTTAAATTTTCGCTACTTTTCATTGCAATGGCAATTTCTTAGCGACTAACGACGTGAAAAAAATAGTGTTACAAAGTTACAAAATAAAACGGACTATAATAATATGAGATTACACAAACAAACATCCATACCAACAAATATCTTACTAAATACACCTACATATCAACTAAAGTTTGCCGAAGCACTTTGCGAATGTATCGGGTGACAGATTGCAACAAAATGGGATCTTTATTTACTGAACAAGATCAATTTTCTAATGTTGTTGTCCGAAGTGGACCTCTGTGGCGCAGTGGTAAGGTCTGGACGAAGGTTGCGAGTTCGCTTTTTATTTTAGATTCGAAATTCTAATTTTTAGAATTTCGGGGTCTAGTGTCGTCGAGATGTAATTTGTTCATATGGTTCGAAAGTTATGTAAAACGTCCATACTACCTCGACGAAGTAATAGCATGGACGACATGAAAGATGAGTGAAATAGCACTCACCTGAGTCCTCTAATCTGGTACCTTCAGTCAGCCTCCCTCCTTTTATCGCCTTAATTCTTGTTTCGGAGAATGATCTGCTTCGCACGAGTCTGTAATTTTAAAAGACACTAATGACATCACTGTTGTGATGCCACTAGTGTTAGAATAGATTTTAAAGTGGATGTTTTATGAAACTGATTCTTGGTTAGCTGTAAATAATCACTGTATGTTGCTATTTCTTCTTGCAACATACTTGTATGTACTCTGTAGCAACGTACATACCAACTTATTCTCTCTCTTGCAAGATACTTGGATGTACTCTGTAGCAACGTACATACCAACTTATTCTCTCTTGCAAGAAACTTGGATGTACTCTGTATCAACGTACATACCAACTTATTCTCTCTTGCAAGAAACTTGGATGTAGTCTGTAGCAACGTACATACCAACTTATTCTCTCTTGCAAGAAACTTGGATGTACTCTGTAGCAACGTACATACCAACTTATTCTCTCTTGCAAGAAACTTGGATGTACTCTGTAGCAACGTACATACCAACTTATTCTCTCTTGCAAGAAACTTGGATGTACTCTGTAGCAACGTACATACCAACTTATTCTCTCTTGCAAGAAACTTGGATGTACTCTGTAGCAACGTACATACCAACTTATTCTCTCTTGCAAGAAACTTGGATGTACTCTGTAGCAACGTACATACCAACTTATTCTCTTTTAACTCGCGCCTAAGGAGTTAAGTAAGCAACGAAATACAAACTAGTTGTCCTTCTATGGACCCTACATTCGTGTAAACTGAATCTCCTTTTGAGACTACGAAATGCAGACTAGTTTAGGGAGGCAACGAAATGCATACTAGCTGTCCTTCTATGGACCCTGCAGCTTTCGTATAAACTATATCTCCCTTTAGGGAGACACGAGATGCAGACTAGTCGTCCTTCTAACTATCTATGGAACCTGCACCATTCGTTTACTAGGCGTCCTTTTATGGAACCTGCAACAATACTTGCAAACTAGTTCTCCCTCTCTCAGTGCCCTGTGGCACTGACCTAGCTAGCTAGACACTGAGGTTCTCGACACACGTCTGAGCAACCATGCTTACAACCGTGCTCCACGGTTAGTGCGGCTGAGCACTTCTATATCTCTGGGAGGTCCTCGACACACGTCTGAGCGACCTTGCTTACAACCGTGCTCCACGGTTAGTGCGGCTGAGCACTTCTATATCTCTGGGAGGTCCTCGACACACGTCTGAGCGACCTTGCTTAAAGTTTAAAGTTATCTACAGACAACCAAGACATAAAGAAATATCATAGTAGATGTTTGTCGGTAATTGTTATTTGAATTATACAATAAGATACTTTTATACTTAGCTTTTGAGGCTTGAAATATTCTAGATTTCTGTTTAGACTTTCATTTCACGCCATTTATGTAAAAACTCAAATTCAAATGTTTTAGGAAAAAAAGAAAATGTCAATCACTTACAATGTCAATTTAGAGTTGCCAGTTCTCAACCTGGCGAAGTATCGCGTATCGACGCGACATCTAGATCGCGTTGTAGGTAACCATGGATTTAATTATACCTCGATGTTTCGGCAAACGGGTTACATCGGCTGTGGTCGCGAGAAGACTGAATCCATTAAATCCATAGTTATTCATAACGCGACCTAGACCCGAAGTCTAAAAACAATAATTTACAATTTTACATAATGGCAAAATAATATAGTAACTACAAGTCGTGTGAAGCTAATAATTGAAAAAAAAACAAATCCATTTTGAACATGGAACACACAAAACTCGCAACAATTTCATTATTTAGATATTAGACTTAAAAAACACCACCAACGCATTAAAAAATCGAATTCCTCACCGGATTATCTATCCTTAACCAACCCAATCCAAAATAGACCATCACAGGCCACACACAATCTTGAAAACTTAAAAAAACCATCCCCAATTCAAACAATTACAAAATGTCACCCCTTTTTAGAGGAACGCGTGAACGCACTTTTTGAAAAAGGAACAATGTATTGTACAAAATGGACGCCTAATTTGACATTAAATAAAATAAAATATTGGACAAGAACGAGTCGGATGTCAGAGGGGGTTCAGTACGTATTATATTACAATAATAATAAACTTAGCAGAATCTATATTTGTATAAGCGAGCAGGGTTTGTAAAGGAATATTACTTAGATATACGTAAACAGAATTTTAACTGTTTCAAGCTTTCAATCGTAAGAAGAAAAAAACTGGATCTATAAAAATACGAAGAAATCAGTCTCCAGACTATACTCAATTTTGTTTTAACTTTTTGGTCTTTTGGAATATGAAAAAAAGAAACAAAGTTTAAGTAAGTAGGTTCAATATCTATACTTTCTTTTCTTTTTTAGAATACGAAAAAGTCGTTTCACATAAGAATTAACTTCACGGCGAATAAAAATATTCCTCATAAACCTAATCGCCAACATTATTTAATGCACCTATTTTATAACTACCTAGTAATTATGTCAATCTCGGAAGCACACGAATTACCCTACCAATCGAAAGTACCTACAGTACGACAAAAAAAATATTAAATTTAAAGTAGGTAATCAGTCGAGAATTACGACAGGAGAATATTCAATATTCTGACTAGAGAACATTTTAAACTTGAAGAGAAACGAGTCAATCATTTCTGGCATATTTTGAAAAGTTTTGCCTAAGCATTTAAAGGTATTAGTGATTTCGTGCAAAGTTACTTATAGTTGATGAACCATTAACAAAAAATGTAGTGGTCCATCTATATATATAAAAATGAAACCCGTTCCGTTGTCACGACATCACGCGTGAACGGCTGGACCGATTTCGATAATTCTTTTTTTGTTGTGTTTGCTATTGTCAGGAGAAGGTTCTTACGAAAAAAAATATTAAGAAAATCTCTCAGAAAGACTCAGAAAGGCGGTACGAAGTTCGCCGGGTCAGCTGGTACTAAATAAAAGGACACCTTAAGCTCCTTATTAACCTCATGTAAACTTTAAACTCAATTTTTTCGAAATCTACGTCGAATTTTCAAAAGTCGTAGAATTAGTTATTCTCCTAGACCTCTAGAACAACCCTTTTTCGGCAATACCTCCTCGGAACACCCTGTATATAATTGGTCTAAAAAAATTAACTTCTATAAAAAAATTAAAAACCGACTTAAAAAAAACCAAAAATAACCTGACCTACATACAGTGCCACCGACTTATCGGTTATGGAATCTGAAGACTTTTTTTTGAAGTCTGTTAAAAGTTTTCGACACTAGTCTAGTCCATTAAGTTCGCACGGAACCCTAAAAACTCGCGAATGCAATTTGTCACATAATACATTGACATCTTTTTAAAGACAAGATTTTTATTAATGAATGTTTCCAGATAATAAATAACTTTAAACATTTATTTTTACGCTCCAAAAGTTATAAATTGATGTTGGAAATTATAGTTTTGTTACTTAGGGTGTAAATAGATTGTGGGCTGGCATTTGCATGCATATTATGGACTAGCTGCGACCCGCGGTATCACCCCCGTAAGTCCCGATCCCGTGGGAATATCGGGATCAAAAGTAGCCTATGTTACTTCTCGACAATGTAGCTTTCTTTTGGTGAAAGAATTTTTGAAATCGGTCCAGTAGTTTTTGATAATATTAGTATAGAAATATAGATAATATGTTTCTTTCCCTCGTTTTGAAGGAGTTTCGTTATCCACCTTGATAGTTGAAACCTTCTTTTTTTTTTCGAGAGGAATCACCTTATGACCATCAGGCCGCTGCGAAAAAGTTTGCATTACTAGGTACTACCTACAAAAATGACTGGTCACGAAGTTTGAAGAAAAATTAAAAAGTAAATTCATTTCTTTTTTCATTTCATTTTCAATTCATTTCTTCTTTTTCTTACCTTATTCAGCCAGTGAGTTTTTGAAAAGAGTTTGATTATTCACCATGATACTTAGACGAAAAAGTTTGAATTACAAAATGACTGGCCACGAAGGATGAAAAAAAAAAAAAAAAAGAAATCGATTTCTTTTTAATTTGGTAATATTTTTTCTTACCTCATTCAGCCAGTGATTATTTGAAAAGAGTTGGATTATTCTAAAACTTGATTAAAGACTATTTATGTATTCTGCGATACTTAATAGATGAACTTTGCATTGCAAAGTAAGTGATCTAAAGTGTGCCAACATATTATAAGACACTGAAACAGTGCGAATTTTCGAGCTGTCTATGAAAATAGAGTCATTTTCATGAAAGAATCGACTCATATTTAGGTTTTAGAAGTCAATAAAAACCCAGTTTTGTCAATGGACTCAGGGTTTTAACTGTTTAATAGAACTTATCATATATTATATTTATGTTTGATGTATTGTTTTGTCGGATAATCAAAAAATCTCTCATTTCAATGTCTCCCCTAATTGTCTGTAATTCTCATTATGTCTATTTCCGGTCGATAAAGTGTAAATGTAAAAAATAGGGTTTCCTTTGTCACACGTAGACCCGGTTTTTCGCGTTTGGGATTAATTCAAATTAAGTTTTACAGTCGTATTCGCAAACAACCCTATGCGTGGCTTAATGATTTTATCTTGCCCTAGTCTTCTTTTTGTGTAGTGGTGTGTCTCACCTAGTGTTAGAGTTGCCAGGTCGTCCTAAGGCCTCTAACTTGACCTAACGACTAGTACTATCTAAAATAACAACCGGGACCGACTAGCTTCACTTGCGTCCCGTCCCACCCTATCCCGTGGGAATATCGGGATCAAAAGTTGGTAAAAGAACTTTTGAAATCGGTCCAGTGGTTTCGGAGATTACTCCCACCCAATATACATTCAAACATACATACACGTTACCAACGTTACCTCTTTATAATATTAGTATAGAAGTATAGATAGTGCCCCGCTAGGAGTAGAGTGCGTTTCATCTTTAATTACCTATGCCGTCATGTCCGTAGCAAAACAAAAAAGTGCAATATACCTACAAAAAAAATAATGTGCTACCTTGAATTTAGGGGGATTTGTAAATAAAGAATGAATGAACGAATCTTCCTGTATTCAAGGTTTAGGGTATAGCACATTCAAGATATTAAAGCAAGACTTTTTTGTTTTGCTACCAACATGACGGCATAGGTAATCAAAGATGAAACGCACTTATATAAACCAATCCCCTAGTCTATTACACAGACCAGACTTTTAGTTTCCATAAAAATATTGAAAAATCAAAAGTTGTTTTAACTTCTTTTTCTAAACGCGGTGGCCATGTTTGATTGAGTCGTCAAAAAACAAAACTGTCGGCTCTCAACATTGTTTTAATTGTTTTTGTTTTTAAACTGTATTTGGTTTTGACGGGGGTTGCTTTTTGAACGAATTCTATGAATTTGAAAGGTGGGTTTTTTTTTCTGTTTTAATGTGAGAGAATGTTCTTTTCAGTTTTTAACCGATTTCGAAAGACTTTTTCGGCGGGAAAGCGGAGACAACATGTCGTGCTCCAATTTTATTTTCGTTAAACTATGTTGTAAACTCGGTTAATTTGTGTAATTTTGGTGGAATCTTATTCAATTTAGTTCCGTGAATGTGTACAAGTGTAGTGAAAACAAAATTGAGTGTTAAACATGGACTTTCCGTCGTTCGCGCCGAAGGTCCTTGAAGGTTATAGTAAAGTTGCCACCGCTCTACCATAACTTGAAACTATAGGCCCGATCGGGCTAATTTCATGCAAAATACTTAATACTGGTAAGATGTACAAGATGTACGACGCCAAAACTATACTAAGAAGAACCGATTTCGAAAAAAAAGTTTTAGTGGTTTTCTTATCGATTGTGTTTGTGTTTTTATTATCAACTAGCTGCGTCCCGGGGTTCACCTGCATAAGTTACGGTCCCGTTATACTACTAATATAATAAATGACAAAGTTTAGACGTTTGTTTTTTTCTGTTTCCTCACAAAAAAAATGTTGAATGTGTACAAAAAAAACCTAGGTACGTAGTTTATACTTAGATCTACTACTTTATAGGTACCGGTAAAACGGGGCTATTCGGGATTTTAGTGATATTTGGGACAACAAAGAAATTCGAACTTTAATATTCACGGTAGTCATTGGATTATAGAGCGGAGACGACTGATCATCCTGGAATTAAAATGAATCAAAATTTAGTTAGCCAACGACTCCTGCGAATATTTAAAAATAGAATTTCTTAGTCGTCCTAAATATCGCTAAAATCCCAAATAGATAAATAAAATAAAATCCGTTTTACGGTACCTACTTTATCTAAAACTATTTTGACACCTGTAGGCAGAATTTCTGTAACTTTACTGTTTCCCCCGCGTAAGTACCGATCCCGTGGGAATGTCGAGATCAAAAGTAGCTTATGTTACTCAGGGTGAATGTAGCTTTCTAATGGTGAAAGATTTTTTGAAATCGGCACAGTAGTTTTTAAGTTTACAAAAACTACTGTGCTGTTTACTCTTTATAATAATAGTGTAAAATGTAGATAGATAACATTTTTTGTAAGTAGGTATACGAAATTCTTGACCAAATAGATAAAGTATCTTTAAAAATATTTAATTATAAAAGTACGCAACGACTTAAGAAACCTCCCCCATTTTTTAAATGTTGGTTAAGTGAATCTCCATTGAACCATAAAAACTGTCAATATATTTATTGCCAACTAATTTATCAACAGCAAATAGTTTACGACGCCTCAATAAGGACCATTTGTGGACTCGTAACTTACTACAAACAATATTTTAATAAATATTTTGAAATTTCACGCCTCATTTGGTTTAAATATGTGATTTATTATCAAAGGGTTGAGTTTTGTTCGTTCATACTTAGTCTAAAGCGGCTGTTTCACCCTCCTAGCTCAGCTAGAGGGTGAAACCAACGCTTTATCCCATTTCCCATCTATACTTCTATACTATTACTATATCTACACTAATATATAAAGAGGAAAGATTTGTTATTTTGTATGTGTGTGTCTGTATGTTTGTAATGAATAAACTCATAAACTAATAGACCGATTTAAAAAAAATATTTCACCATTAGAAAGCTACATTTACCCTGAGTAACATAACAACATACTTTTGATCCAGATATTACGCGATCTAGACCCGTGTCTAATAATAATGAACCTCGTAGGTTCTCAATAAGTCGGATAAGTAACGGATAAGTTCGGATAAGCCGGATAAGAAGAAGCCTATATATTAACCAGAACTTCAGCTTTCTCCATATCAAGTTTCGTCGCAATCGGTTCAGTAGTTTCTGCTTGAAGGAGTAGATAATAAGAAAGCATACTAGGTACATACAAACTTTCAACTTCATAAATAATAGCAGTATAGGAAGACAGAAATGCGTTAGTAGAACACGTGCAATCCGATCTTAGAGGCTGCACCGGCTTACGTATCGGAACAAGGAATTGGAAACAATCAACGCCAGTAAATTCCGTATACTGTAAATTGAAATAAAAGCTGGGGCTGAGTGACCGCGCCTCGGGCTACATTCGAGCGCAGGTCGAAGCCAAACTGACAGATTGACAGTAGGGTAATTGTTTCCAGTTTGCAGAATGTTTCGTAGGTATGTATCACAATGGCGAATTTAATTGTTTTGATTTGTGTCTATAAAGGTTTTCTACACTTAGAGGGCTGATTATTTGAAGAAATGCTTTCCAAAGATTTGCATCGGACAGGACTTGAATCTGCAATCTTCAATTTTTTGTTGTTCTCACCTCACGATGTTCCCGGTTGCTTCCCTCTCGGAAACCCGGGGTCCGCTAAAACCCCAATAGCCTTATTAATAAACATGAAGTAAGGTTGGAGTAGTGAGAACATGATCTGTCTTTCTCCGTGTTAAATAATAAATTTCAAAGTTGACAGACAGAAACAAAAAGTGGTAAAATTATTCCGACCTTACTCCACGTTTATTAATAAGGCTACATATTATTTGAGGTCGGTACAGTGTACAGTACAATTTTCTTATAAGTACAACTCCTAGCTTGCTTTAGCTGTGCATAAACGTAGGGTGTAACGTAGAAGTAATAAAAATAAAGAACCTTTGAAATTATCAAAGTAATAGAGAAACCCGTTGCATGGTTCACAGCCGAATACAGAAACGCTACTCAAAATTTGAGTTCTACTTAAACAATTAAGCATCTCTCAAAGTCAAGGATTCCTATACTAATTTTGAATGTATTCAGCTGTGAACCATGCAACGGATTTTATGGGGATTTTTCTCTATTATTTTGATAATTTGAAAGGTTATTTA
This sequence comes from Idaea biselata, assembly GCA_958496205.1. Classification (NCBI taxonomy): domain Eukaryota; kingdom Metazoa; phylum Arthropoda; class Insecta; order Lepidoptera; family Geometridae; genus Idaea; species Idaea biselata. Next base: position 4,964,403 of record OY292406.1, read on the forward strand.
TTTTTATTACTTGTTCGTAGTACGTACACCCATGCACAGCTAAAGCAAGCTAGGAGTTGTACTTATACTTAAGAAAATTGTTTCAATTTATAGTTGTAGCAAATAGAAGTTTTAAATTACCGTGTATCCCCGGCATAGATTAGGGTTACCCCATCTCTTCTTGACTTGAGTTCTCCTCGCGCGGTGGCGGGTAAACTGCTTGGTCCCTAAGAAGGTCGGTGTCAGGCAGGCGGGTAGCCGTAAAAATATTGCTAAATCAATTTGCAGTAGAAATGGTCAATGATGATGACTTACCTACTGTGCCGACCCAAAAAATTTGGGATTTCAGCGGACCCCGGGTTTCCGAGAGGGATGCAACCGGGAACATCACTTAGATGAGAAGCAAATAGGAGTATGAAAAACTGAAGAAATAAAAATTAATATAGTTAATCATTTAAATAACAAAAAAAGTTCAGGCCATGATCAAATTCCAATACAAGTCATAAAATACAGCATCCATTACATTGTTAGACCTTTAGTTCATATTATAAATTTATGTTTATCGTCGGGTGTTTTTCCAGACGAAATGAAAATTGCCATCGTTAAACCACTTTTTAAGAAAGGTTCAAAATCGGACATTAATAATTATAGACCCATAGCATTGTTGACTAGTTTTTCCAAATTGTTCGAAAAAGTTATTAACAAAAAATTAATGGACTTCTTTGTTTCTAATAATACGATTAATAATTTGCAATTTGGGTTCCAAAAAGGAAAAAATACTTCTTTAGCTATTTTTAAAATGCTCAAACAAGCTTGGACCGATATTAATAATAAGAAAACAGGTATAGCTTTATTCTTAGATTTATCGAAAGCATTCGATTGCGTGGTTCATAGCATACTTTTAGAAAAATTAGAACGTGTTGGTATACGAGGAATTGCTTTAAATTTATTACAATCTTATTTAAAAGACAGGTCTCAAACTATTGAACTCGATGTTTACAATAAAAAAACCAAAACAGTCGAAAAAATGTCATCGAATTCTAAAAAGATTGTTATAGGGGTTCCACAAGGAAGTGTTCTTGGGCCTCTCTTGTTCCTCATATACATAAATGAGCTGCCATCGGTAACAAAACATCTTACTGTTATGTTTGCAGATGATGCGACAGTGTATATCTCAAAAGACAATTTGACCCATGCTGAATTTGAAATAGAAATAAACAGAACCTTAGAATTAATTATAAATTGGTTAGGAAATATTAATTTAAAAGTTAATGTAAATAAAACTATGTTTATGCAACTTAAAAGCTACAGAGCTAAACCTAAAATTGTAAATGTTATGCACAGTAATTCAAAAATTGTTGAAGTTTCGGAAACTAAATTTCTTGGTATAATTATCGATTGTCACCTTAGCTGGAAAACTCAAATTAAGAAAGTAAATAACATTTTATCTAAATATTGCTTTAGTTTAACAATAATAGTAACAATAATAACAATAATATAACTTCAATAAATGTTGCTAAAACGGCATACTATGGTTATGTCTATCCTCATTTGAGTTATGGTATTATCTTTTGGGGAAATTCTGTTAATTTCGAATCCACCTTTATACTACAAAAAAGATGTTTAAGAAAAATTTATAACCTTAAAGACACAGATACCCTACGTAAGATTTTCAAAGATGAAAAGTTTCTAACCCTAATAAGTATTTATATATTGGAAATCTGCTTATTTGTTAAAAACAACAAAGGTTATTTTTTTAGCAAAATCTCAATTAGGTCTGAGAGTCAAAGAGACAAACATAAATATAATATAAGCATACCTCAAGTAAACAATAATACATTTTATAAAAGTTCATATTACACCGCAATAAAAATTTATAATCATTTACCCCTACACATTAAGTTACTAAACGGTGTTATATTCCAAAACAAATTGAAAGCTTGGCTCATATCTAAGGTATTTTATAATCTTACAGAATTTTTCGATAACGACGAAAGGTAATATAAATATTGTTGTTCTACTTTATATTTTTTGCAGGCCAAGTTGAACGACCTACGTGAGGAGGCAGCGAAGACGGGGCTCAAGATAAACACCCGGAAGACCCAGGAAATGAGGTGCGGAGCAACGAGTACTTTCCCGTTGGTCATCGGCACAGAGGCAGTTGAACGCGTCCACAAGTTCGCATACCTCGGAACTGCGTGTCCGAAACAGGAGGAACCGAAGATGACATCACTTCGCGGATCGCCAAAGCCCGAGCAACCTTTGCGCAGCTCCGACCCATATGGCAGTCACGGAAACTGACACGGAGAGTCAAGCTCAAAATATTCCGGTCCAACGTGAAGACCGTTCTGCTGTATGGGTGCGAGACGTGGAAGGTCACCAAGGACATCTCTCGCCAGCTCCAAGTCTTCGTCAACCGATGCCTTCGAAGGATCCTCGGTATTTACTGGCCCGACACAATCTCCAACCTACAACTCTGGGAGCGCTGCAGTGAGAGTCCGATCGACCAGCAGATCAAACGCCGCAAATGGAGCTGGATAGGCCACACTCTCCGAAGGGACTCCAACCACATCCCGAGGCAAGCCCTAGACTGGAACCCCCAAGGAAAGCGCAAACGTGGTCGTCCGAAACAAACCTGGCGGCGGACAATTACTGACGAAGCGAAGGCCATCGGAAAGACTTGGAGCCAAATAAAACGAGAAGCTCAAGACAGAACGGGATGGAGATGCACTGTGGACGCCCTCTGCCCCAGCTAGGGGACATAGGACTATAAGTCACTTTATATTAAAATTATATTTTAAGGCCCCACTGTCACCTCACCCTATTGCATGCTCGAAATGAGTAAACTGTTGAAACTATTTATATTTTAAGACCTCCAATGTACACAGTCATAGCAATAAAAAAAAATATTCTTATTCTTATATTAACTGACTAATAGCGCCATCTAGTATACAGTAGCAATATTATTATAGACACACAGTGACATCTGTCGTCGAGTAGATATAACGTTTTCAAAATAAAACACCAATTCATAATTTTGATGTTTTAGGGGGAAACACTTTTATCATTTCGTGAAACCTAGTTAAAATGCGTGAAAATTGTTTATTTTATCGGTCGCTTATGAATCAATTTAGTTTCGTCGCAAACGTAGTGAAAATCGAACCCAGTCCCAATCATGGATTTTTCCTTTGCTTCCAAATCTCGTAAAATTGTTACCCACTGATTTAAAAAATACACCTATCTAACAGTGATGGATGACGATAGAAGTCTAATTTTTAGTTATAAATAATTCCACCTACCACATCATAGCGCCAGTAGTCTGATTAGTTCCAAAAACATTCACGTATTGCTAATGATGGCGCTAATTGGGCTTTTTTCAAAAAGTTTGTCGTCTAGTAAATCATACTGTCCGGTAGAATTGTGTCATTTAATAAAACAGGAGTTGATTTTTAATTAATTGTTTGGGGATATTTTATAAAAACAAATCTTAAATTATCTAGCTGTTGTAAAATAATTATGAAAATCAGTGTAGTTTTTTAAATAAACCCGACTAAAGCAGCACCGGTGATACAAATTCCCGGTGTCCAACCTCATTTTGTAGACTTTAAAACTAAATTACTTACGTTTATTTTTCATGGAGATATTCAAAAGTTATGTTTTAAGAAAGATTTTAATTCATGAAATTTAGTTTAAAACGCAAATTATAATTAAAGGCATAGAAAAAAGTAAATCTTTTAATTTTAGTTTGTCCGCAAAAATAACATGAACTGGAAATTCCTACATAGTCACGGCGATTTTAATATGAACCAAACCTAAAAATGATCAAAATAAGGATTATTTTTTATCATAACAACATTTGTAGTCAATGGCCGTCGCCATTTTGCTCGTTGATTCAACCGACCGATCAAATGCGACGAAAATAGTTAGCAAGTGTCACGGTGTCGATTGGTTGTGTTCCCAATAGTGTCGGCGTTTTATAAGGTAAAAACAATTCAATGTATTACTTTAATATAAGAAATTTCATATTTAATTAATATATAATCAATCAGAAGTTATTGTGGTAAATTAATCGTTGTACAATAGCTAGAAATTATATTTTGATAAGTGTAGTAGAGGAATCGTCACATCCATTCGTCACGTGACGTACAAGCGGAACTTTTCTCGTGACGAAAAGGAATTCTAAGGCTGGGTGTATATATGTGAAGTTTTAAAAGATGCAAAACTACAAATAATGTATTTAATAATATACCATTTTAGGCATTAAGTTGGTTTTGGTGCATTTTTATGCAATGCACCAAAACCAACTTAGATAAGTTTATTTTTTCAGAAACATTATCGAAATTCGTCATTACAAGTCATGTAGAGATGCCCGACTTTGTAGATCTCGACCGTTTTTTGACAAGAAATGATTTCGATTTACATCAACAGCAGTGGCCGTGGATAATAACCCATTTTGTGCTGTCAAGAAGTTGTATTAATTGTCATCACACACCAAATTTCACCTGCCCATTCCATTTCAAAGTATATAATTGGAATATACCTGCTTTGTTACACGTGAATTACTTCTGGTGTCAAGGCTGTTTCCAATATACTGTATATGACCACTATCCCGACGACGAATGTCTGTATTGTTAAATCTACGTAATAAGTAAGTAATTTAAATCTTTAAATTACTTACTTATCACGTAGATTTAAAAAAGTGTTCTTGATATATATTTTTTAATATATTTGATTACATTTTCTTAAAATGTTTTGGTACCTAATTTTGATTTATTTTGACATTTAACATTTTGATGACATTTAACATTGTGATACTTAGATTTAAATTACTTACTTATTACGTAGAATTTAAAAAATGTTTTTGAGTAATTTGTCTAGTTATTGTAAAGTATTTTGTTTTATATTTTGAACCAAATACAGCTTAATTTTACTTAAAATGTTTTAAGTTCGTGTATTGATGGGTACATTCATTGTTAAACTTTGTAATATGTACTCAGCCTTATTACTTCCTAATAGTCACGCTACGTTCCACGAGCGTTACCGTCCAGTTATGTTTGTCTGATTAATTTAGATTTAATGAAAACATATTAATGTTAGAAGACTGTTTTTGATTTTATAATACTTTATTGTAATATGTGATATTATCGTGATAGTAAATGTTGTTAATTTCTTTTAATTTTGGATACAATAACAGATGTTGATAGTGTATGATGGTCCAATAGTGACGATTAGGATCATTCATGCTGTATAACTTTTGAATTATATAATAAATATTTTGCATTAAGTTTAGTTTTTCATAGTTTTTTTTCATTAATCTTCACAAAAAAACTTTGTTTTGAATTATACCTTTTATATTTGTTTTATTACATTAGTTATAAAAGTGACGAATTGGAGCGATTCATTCTCTAGTATTACCTAAAAACTTAAGATTATCATGATTTTTGAATATTTAAAACATTAAATATATGTTTTTAATATAGTAGTATATATTTCCTATGATATTAACTATAATTAGGTAAAATAAAAAGTATATAATAAATAGGAATTCCTATTTCGTTCGTCACGGACAAACTTTTTGAAAATGGCCCAATTACCAAATTTTTAAAGTTCCAAAAAATGTCACTGCAGATAATGGCGTTAGCTCTAATTTTTAGTTTCAAAAAATTTCACTGCAGATGATGGCGCTAGCAGTCTGTTTTTTTAGTACCAAAAAATCCACCTCATACAGGCGATGGCGCTAGTAGTATAAATAAAAATAAATACCTAAATGTGAACATCACACAGCGCCATCTAGCGGTAAAGCTTGTGTTACGATGACTAGACATCGAGAGATACAAAGAGCAGAATCAAAATAATAATAATAAATAAATAAATTCTGTGAACAACACACAGCGCCATCTAGCCCCGTGGTAAGCGACTAAGCTTGTGTTACGGTGACTAGACAACGGATATAATACTTATATTTATTTTTCTTTTGTAAATACATACATATTGTACATAGAAGGACACCCAGACCAGACACAAATATTTATTTTTAAGCATAAATACTTGCACCCGGCGGGAATCGAACCCGCAACCTCCTGCATTGCAGTCGCGCTCTCGCACGACGCGCCACAGAGGTCGTCAAATACTTCTTTCTTAGCATAAATACTTGCTCCCGGCGGGAATCGAACCCGCAACTGTCAGTTGGGCAATCAGAGGTAGTTAAATAAATCACAATTTAATTAAAATAAACACATTTTATTGAAAATAAAATAAATGTATCATAAGTAGGTACTAAATAACAAACTCGAGTTGATTATGGCACAAGAAAATGAATAGAAAACCTCAGACTTAATCTTTTTATTATTTCGCTGGTTATTTTTATATAATTTTGATAGTATAAATGGTAAATATAATATTAATTATATGGTAAATATAATAAAAGTGATATACCTACATATAACTTTAAAAAATTAGAGGCCTTATTAATAAACGTGGAGTAAGGTCGGAGTAGTGAGAACATGTTTTGTCTTTTTCCGTGACTTTCAAAGTTGACAGACAGAAACAAAAAGTGGTAAAATTACTCCGACCTTACTCCACGTTTATTAATAAGGCTATAGGTATGTAGGCCTTACACTTTTATATTATTTTAAACCTTTTTTTATTTTTATAATATAATTAATTTATTATAAATTAAAATAAAATATTTTTAGTATTGAAAAAATTTGGCCACTGAACATTTCAATCTTCTAATTTCGTTGGTAGGTATTTATTTATAATATTTATTTATATATTTCGCGTTTATAAATTATTGTAAATACAAATAAAGTTATTTTAATTAATTTAAAAAAAATTGCCGCTTCAGTTACAAATAGATGTCATTTTATAACATTTTTATATTTTTTATAGATTTATATAATTTGTGCTCTAAACCTACCCTCACACTAACTACTACTAATCTTATAGGAATAATAAAATTATATATAATTTAAAAATAATAATATAATGATATAAAAATATAACTCCTTAAAATATAAATCCAAACTTATACCTATCTACATCTACACTAATATTATAAATAAAAATGATTTGTATTTTTGTGTGTTTGTAATGAATAAACTCAAAAACTACTGGACCGATTTCAAAAATTCTTTCACCATTAGAAAGCTACATTCACCCTGAGTAACATATGCTACTTTTGATCCCGATATTCCCCCGGGATCGGGACTTACGCGGTTGAAACCGCAGGACGCAGCTATTTATATATAAATCCAAAAGTTTATATATTTGTTTTGTTTCCTTTTCACGCTCAAACGGTTTAACCGATTTCAATAAAAACTTGCTTAGGGATAGTTTAAATGATGGAGAATAAGATAGGAAATTTTAGATCCCGATATTCCCGCGGGATCAGGATTTGAGCGGGTGAAACCGCGAGGCGCTAGTAAAGTATAAATATAATTATCATTATAAAACAGATAGAGTGCAAGAACAATTAATTTTTAAACAAAAAAACACAAATATCGTCTTCTACAGATAAATAAATAAACTTGTTACTTAAACACACAGCGCCATCTAGCCCCGTGGTAAGCGACTAAGCTTGTGTTACGGTGACTAGACAACGGATATAATAATCTATTTTTCTTTTGTAAACAAATACATATTTATTATACATAGAAAGACACCCAGACGAGACAAATATTTATTTCCCGGCGGGAATTGAACCCGCAATCCTCTGCATTGCAGTCGGGCATTCGACGCGCCACAGAGGTTATCGATCACTTAGTAAAAACATACATACTCTCGAAACACATAACCCTCTTTCAGCAGTCGGGTAATATAGATTGATTTGACCTGTAAAGGTGGAGATATCTTCTCAACCTTAAGAGGACAGTCTCCATACTCTTTCTCCATATAAACGTAGTCGAATGTTTCCTCCCTGGATAAAGACATTAGAGCAAATATGTTTATGCCATAAAACCTATATCTGCCATGCATGACCATGCCCCTACGTTTAGTTTTTTTTTTTCATTTTCTAATTAGAAAAGTAGATACTAGCGGAGAAAATACCCGATTCGCCCAGGATTCTAATTGGAAATCCCTCGCTACGCTCGGAATTTAAAAAACACTCTTGCCAGTAAAATATTCTTTTCTCAGCTTGATATAAAATTTACTATAGAAAAATTAATAAATGAAAAAAATCAAAACGTAGGGGCATGGTCATGGCTGATATAGGATTTATGGCATAACCATTTGCTCTAATGTCTTTACCCAGGGAGGAAACAGTTGACTACATTTGTATGGAGAAAGAGTAGGCTGTCCTCTTAACAGTAGAAATATGACATCAGAAGGAAGACAGTAAACAGCCAAAAATTCACTCGCGGCGAGACTCGAACACGCGTATCTGAGTCTATAAACCCAGCATCTTGTTTCGCAAAATGTATTTTTCCTTAAAAATATTTCGAGTAAATATGCCGAGAGCATTAAAAATCAAATGACGAAATATCTTTTATAGAAATTAAAGACATTTTTCGGTGTTTAATCGCGTGGTGAGTGGTAACATAGGCTACTATTGATCCCGTTATTTCCACGGGATCGGGACTTACGCGGGTGAAACCGCGGGAGTCCCAGGGGGGATCAAAAATAAAAAGGTATCAAAACGTTCCTGCGATTAAAACCGAAAAATGTCTTTAGTTTCGATCCAATATCGCGAAAACAGAAGATAAATCTATCTATATCGTTTGTTTTCAAAATGATTATAAAAACTAAAAATTCATAGTATAATTGTATTTTCGTATGTAAATAATTTAATTAGATTTAATAAAATTCGTTGTTTTTCGGCAAGATATTGCTTTTTTGTCCGTTTCAAATAATTCCTGTATTCCGAACCATAAAAATACAATTATCCAGTGAAATTCGTTTATAACAACTCCGGCTATATTGACTTAATTTGACGTTATTCACTTGGCTTTGTTATCAAATTCTTTTTAAGAAATCCGGATATAATGACCTCATTTCGCTTATTACGACCTATTTTTAAAGGAAAAAAGGAAATTAACGTCATAAAGCGATAGTGGTTTATTTTTAGGGTTCCGTACTACAAAAGGTAAAAAGGAGTCCTTATAAAATAACTTTTTTTGCCCTTCGACGTCATTATAAACGAATTTTACTGTATACAAAAACCATTTTTAAAATGATGTAAATATTTAGTAAAAAAAAGAATGGTAGGTAAAATTTACCTTTGTTATTTTTCAACGATTTTCTTGTATTACATACATATATACAAAATACATACACATACTATATGCATCATTTATACATATAAAAATATAAAATAGAATTTAAAATTGATTAAAAATCAATTAAACTTAATTTTATTTTTGTTTTCTAAGAACACAATTTGTTTGGAGAAAATAATCCAATTCGAAAAGGGGTTGCTCAAAAAACAAACCCCAAACAATTATATTTCTACGAGTTTAAAAAAAACTAACTTATTTTAAATTTATATTTTCTTAATTTCATTAAGTTTTGAGAACTACCCCCTTTGGGATTAGATTACTCACACTAACCCTCAGTTTCTCGAGGTTTTTAAAGACAGTTAACTTTGACGGTGGTTTAACTACCGGTAGAGTAACACTTTCCTATATTAAATTAGTTTCAATACATACTGGCACTATACTATTCTGGGAATTTTTATGACAGTTAAAGTTAACGGCTGGTAAACTTAATGGCTGTTAAAGGTAACAGCTGATAAAGTTAACGGCTGTTAAAGTTAATGGCTGTTAAAGTTAACGGCTGTTAGAGCTAATGGATGTTAAAGGTAATTGCTGTTAAAATTAACTGCTGTTATACTTAACGGCTGTTAAAGATAACAGCTATTAAACTTAATGGCAATTAAATTTAACAGCTGTTAAAGATAACGGCTGTTAAACTTAATGGCTGTTAAACTTAATGGCAGTTTAATTTAACGGCTGTTAAAGTTAACGATCTATAAAAACTATAGAATTCCACAGACACTTTTCAAAAAATCCTGAAACTGTTTTAAAGTTGTCTAAACTGTCGTTAAAAACCTCGAGAAACCGAATAAAAAACACATTTTATTTTACATTACACCAACTTCTAAGGCAAAGGAAGGAATCGACTTACAGCTGAACTTCTTTTCTAATTTAAGGCATAGAGCGGCTGGCTATACAGCCGGGTGTTAGTTATATGAAACATATGATTATTTATCTGAAATCCTCAACTCGGCGAGTTCCTTTTCCTCGTCGACCTCGTCTTCTTCGTCAGAGCCGTGGACTGACGCGGCGGGGGTTGTGCCTCCTGAAATAATTCAATGAGGTTAAACGGCGCTATTTTGGAGGTATCCCAAGTTTCTGTCAACTTCATAGTTTTTTCGTAAACAAACTTAGTAATTTCGAGATCATTTGACAAAATAACGCTTTTTATAGCTGTGGATTGCAAAAACATAACAAATTATGTGTTCCCCGTCATGAGCAAAGCGTCATTTTGAAAATTATCTCAAAATATCTTAGTTTGTTTACGAAAAAACTATGAAGTTTGACAAATAGTAAGGATCACCGATTAGTAGCGCCATCTGAAGTGAGCAAATGGCAGTTTCCAACCCCATTACAATATTAAATAATTATTAAAACCTAGTTTAAGCAAATCCTACTATCCTACTAATATTAAAAACGCGAAAGTTTCTATGTATGTGACTTTGCTACTCTTTCACGCAAAAACTACTGAACCGATTGCGATGAAACTTGGAATATAGATAGCTGGAGACCTAGAATAACACATAGGCTTCCCGCGAGATCGGGACTTACGCGATTGAAACCGCGGGGCGCAGCTAGTATTATATAAATTAAATAACTAAAATATTTTAATTGCCATTAAAAGTCAATAAATACTACTATAATTTTAGTATGCAGTAGGCCGTTATATAAAGGCCTATACAACGTGTTTCGGGGACGGTATTTTATACCGAAAGGGGGTTGTTCGAGAGGTCTAGCCGAACGAACATTTTCCAAATAAAAGTTCAAATTTCCAAAAGTCGTAGAACAAAAGTTGTTTGCCTAGACCTCTAAAACAACCCCCTTTTGATTTAGTACCAGTTGCTTAATTTATGGCTAAACAGCGCTGTATGCAACGATCTGCAATTTCTATTTAATAATAAAAATTCTAAATACAAAAAAACCTTTTTAATGTGTCAATAAAAAACGTGCCAAAAACCGGGAAAAAACTTGCGCCTATAAAAACTAAATTGTATCAATATTTTACCTTTTAAAAAACACACAGTGCCGAAAACCGTGAATCAAAAAAGGGATAATGGATTCCAATCAAAAACCGTGTAGGGGGTAGTTTTCTACATCAAAACGAACAACTTTTGTTCTACGACTTTTGGAAATTCCAAGTATTTTCGAAAATGTTGAGTTTAAAGTTTACTTGAAAATCAGCTGTTTTATAGGTTTAGAGGTCATTAACCTTACTATAACCTAATTCAAGAGATTTTTCGGTTTTAATCGCGTGATGTTTTTTACAATATCGCGAAAACAGAAGAAAAATCTTTACTATAATCTATATGTATAAAAGGCTTTGTCCTGATTGACTGATCATCGCACAGCCTAAACCGCTGATAGTAGAGAGCTGAAATTTGGAGAGTGTGTTCTTTATATGATGAAGGCATCCGAGAAGAAAGGGTTTTTCGGAATCCCCATGGGATCGGGACTTACACGGGTGAAATCGCGGGACACAGATAGTCTAAATATAAACTAACTTTACTTTAAAAAACAGCTGTTTTTTCACTGAAAGATAACCTCAAACTTTTTAGAGAAAAAAATCATAGGTATTCTATTTTTATTTTTATTAATTGCTTAAGTATTTTTCCATTAAATATTAAAAAAAAAACCTCATATTATTATTTCTTGTTGCTTTATTGCTCAAGATAAAAAAAGGGTTTTTTTTTAAGAGGATAGTCTCCATTCTCTTTCTCCATACAAACGTAGTTTAAATTTTCCTCCCTGGATAAAGACATTAGAGCAAATATGTTTATGCCATAAAACCTATATCTGTCATTCATGACAATTGATCTACCTTTTTATTGTTTTTTTATTTTCTAATTAAAATAATAATAAAAAATAAAAAAATAATAAAATGAAAAATATAAAAAGGTAGATGCATAGTCATGCATGACAGATATTAGTTTTATGGCATAAACATATTTGCTCTAATGTCTTTATTCAGGGAGGAAAATTTAAACTACGTTTGTATGGAGAAAGAGAATGGAGACTATCCTCTTAAATTATAATCTAGTAAACTTCATATTTCCAAAAATCGTAAAACAAAAGTTATTTTTTTAAAGAGGAAAATTACCCCATGCACGGTTTTCAACGAACCAAATAACCCAGTAAAACTAAATTAAAATGAAAAACCTATTCTTTCTCAGCACAGTCGGCCAACTTAGCGATCAGCTGATCAATCTGTTGCGCCACCGCTTCGGTCAGAGGCTCGAGAAAGTCGTTCGGAGTTCGGTAATGTTCGTGCTCCGACTCGGTAAAGTTCGGCTTTTCGAACGAGACGTCTATAGACTTGTCTTCGGATAAGTCGGTAATTTCGAGGATTTCGAGAGATTTTTGTATGGAAAGTCGTTTTTGGTCGTCGATTTCTGTTTGGGTCGGTTTCGATTCTGTTTCTTGTTGGCGTGCTGAAGTCAATTGGAAAATATAAAAACCCGGCCAAGTGCGAAACTCGCTCACGAAGGGTTCCGTACCACTATCGCAATTGGGGACGGAACCCTAAAATGGTTTACAACAACTTTGATTCAAAGAAAATCTGAAACTTTAAGAAACTCTTTGGACAGTGAAGGCAGACTAGTACATTTGACAGATAGGGCAGCCATTTTGAATTCCATGACCAACTCGATTTGACGCGACCAATCAAGCGACCTCACATCGTACTAGAATTGCCTTGTAGTTTTTGAAACACGTTTGTTGTATGGGAGCCCCTTTTAAATAATTGTTTTATTTTGTTTTTAGTATTTGTTGTAGCGGCAACCGAAATACATCTTCTGTGAAAATTTCAACCTTCTAGCTATTACGGTTCATGAGATACAGCCTGGTGACAGACGGACAGACGGACGGACAGACAGCGAAGTCTCAGTAATAGGGTCCCGTTTTTACCCTTTGGGTACGGAACCCTAAAAACTAGCTGACTCGGCGAACTTTGTACCGTCTTAGAGGCAAAAAAAGTGTCTTTCCCCTGGTTCTAATCTACCTTTTCACTAGGGCATGGAACCCGGTTTTTTCGGGTTTTTAGGGTTCCGTATTCTATTCTTCATACGGCAATGATGAATATCGGCTTAAATGTTTTTTTTTAGGAAAAAACCCGAAAAACCCGGTTTTTTTTCTTCCGAATTTGCATTCCCTACTCCCCACCAATTTTCAGCTAAATCCGTTCAGCCGTTCTTGGGGTTATAAATAGTGTAACTAACACGACTTTATTTTATATATAAGACGCGTCCCGCGGTTTCACCCGCGTAAGTCCCGATCCCGTGAGAATATCGGGATCAAAAATAGCCTATGTTACTCCTTGAAAATGTAGCTTTCTAATGGTAAATCTTGCGGTATCGGGATTTACGCTGGTCAAACCGATTCACGCGGCTAGTCTACATCTATACTAATATTATAAAGAGGAAAGATTTCTATTTTAACTACTTCTGTCCTGATTCGCGTGCTCCGTCTTGTCTCTGGTCCGGTACTATTGTCACTGAGCTCACTATGTTTGTATGTGTCTGTATATTTGTAATGAATAAACTCAAAAACTACTGGACCGATTTCAAAAATTATTTCACCATTAGAAAGCTACATTCACCCTGAGTAGCATAGGCTACTTTTGATCCCGATATTCCCACGAGATCGGGACTTACACGCTGGTTTGAACATATGACTTACTGGAGTGGCTGGGGCTGGGCGGCTCGGAGATAGGTCTTGGGTAGTTGAACTTCTTCTCCAGATCTTGGTCCACATGGTCTACATAGTCAGGATATACTATCTTCAGGGCCTGGGCCCGGGCCTGACGGTAGTACTGGAATTTACAACGTAAATATAAATAAATAAATATCTGTGAACAACACACAGCGCCATTTTACAACGTAAATATAAATAAATAAATATCTGTGAACAACACACAGCGCCATTTTACAACGTAAATATAAATAAATAAATATCTGTGAACAACACACAGCGCCATTTTACAACGTAAATATAAATAAATAAATATCTGTGAACAACACACAGCGCCATTTTACAACGTAAATATAAATAAATAAATATCTGTGAACAACACACAGCGCCATTTTACAACGTAAATATAAATAAATAAATATCTGTGAATAACACACAGCGCCATTTTACAACGTAAATATAAATAAATAAATATCTCTGAACAACACACAGCGCCATCTAGCCCCGTGGTAAGCGACTAAGCTTGTGTTACGGTGACTAGACAACGGATATAGTACTTATATTTATTTTTCTTTTGTAAATACATACATATTACATAAATCTATCTATCTATCTATCTATTTCTATTACTATTATAAAGCGGAAGAGTTTGTTTGTTTGTTTGTTTGAACGCGCTAATTTCAGGAACCACTGGTCCGATTTGAAAAATACTTTCGGTGTTGGATAGTCCATTTATTGAGGAAGGCTATGCTACTTTTGATCCCGATATTCCCACGGGATCGGGACTTATGCGGGTGAAACCGCGGGGAGCTGCTATACATAAATATGACGTAGTTTTCTTCTTGATTTTCCATCGTAAATCTCTTAGGCGTACTTGGTTGGGTAGATGTCGGTTCAAGGAACCGGCCAAGTCCGAGTAAGCCTCGCGCACGAATGGTTCCGTACTACTATCACAATTGGGTACGGAATCCTAAAATAAACACTGGACCATCTAATCCGTAAACGCAACGCAAACGTTAAAATTTATTTTACCAGCGCAAGTCTATCACTCGCATCACTAGATGGCGCTAGTAGTCAAAACACATCGCGGTATCGTTGCGTTTTTTCTGTCCCTGAATAACGTTTGTTGTATGGGAGCCCCCTTAAATGTTTGTTTTTCTAAACACGGGACCCTATCACTGAGACTTCGCTGTCTGTCTGTCCGTCTGTCACCAGGCTGTATCTCATGAACCGTAACAGATAGATAGACGGTTGAAATTTTCACAGGTCATGTATTTCCGTTGCCACTATGACAACAAATACTAAAAACAAAACAAAAAAAAATATTTAATGGGGCTTTCAAATAACAAACGTGATTTTTGACGTAAAACAGACAGCGCAATCTAGCCCCAAACTAAGCACTAGGTACTATGTATGGACTAAAGGCTATGTGTTCTTTTCTGTCATCATATATATCTATTGCCGCTTTAACAACAAATATGAACTGAAAACAGAACGTGTTTTTTGTGATAATGGTACGGAACCCTTCGTGTTCCGTCTCTGACTCGGACTTAGCATGAATTTTCTATAATATTAACTTGCAGGTATATATTTAGACTTACAATTCCAAGATTCCTCCAGTCCATCAAGTCAGACAGACGTTCAGTCCTATTCCTCTGTATTATACGTTGACGACGTGTTAATCTGAAAAATATGAATAAAAACTAATTTAAAGATAAAAATACCAAAGTAAAACAAAATTTCTTTTTAATTTTTGTATGTAGCTCAAGGCTATTTTATTTAGAAAATTTATTTTAAAGGAAAATAGCATTCAAAAATTTTCACTTGCGGCGAGGCTCGAACTCGCGTTTTTGGGTCGGTACCCCAACGTCTATACCAACTACGACGACTACGCAAGTCCACGCTGCGTGCCGTGAAAACTTCCAATACTATATTATCTCTGATTGTTTACGATTAAGGCTCGTTAAAGCGCCATCTATCTAACGCTGCAGGAACAAAATATCAATAAATATTATAAATTTTGTGTTTTTTGACGAAGCTCGACATTTCGCCAGTAATTTCAACTGGTTTGTTCACGAGACTGGATATTCCGCGTCCCCCGACGCGGGAACGTAAGGTACCACATACCTACTCAAAGACATGAAATGTGTTTTGGGTTTATTATTTTAGCCTTTTTAAAGTTTAGTTTTGTTTTAACTTAGATTTTTTTTAAGTCGAGGGTTTTTAAAATTTTCAATTTTTTATTTTTATTTCACCCTTTTTGTATGAGCGATTTTGATTACACATGCATATTCTTGTCACAAAAGTAAAGTCCTTTCATTTGATACCCCACTCGGGTAGGTATATTTGAAAACATTCGGTTTTTATTTCCGAGCTTTAACCAACATATATTATTTATTTATTTATTTTATTTTATTTTATATTATGAACGGCTGAACCGATTTTGATCAAACATAGCTAAGAACACTTGCGCAAAAGTCATCTATCAACCAAAAAAAACTACATTGAAATCGGTTCATCCGTTCGTGAGCTACGATGCCACAGACAGATACACACACCACACACACACACAGAGACAGACACGTCAAACTTATAACACCCCTCTTTTTCCGTCGGGGGTTAAAAATAGGACCTTGGGTAAGGACATAGGCTACTTTTGATCCCGTAAATCCCGCGAGATCGGGATTTACGCGGGTAAACCGCGGGCCGCATATAAAATACACAAGTAAAGTGCCCTAAGAAGCCTCCCACAACTCAACGGCCCACTTACTTTTTTTAAAATAAATAAATAAAACTTACTTAGTAAAGTCGTACATATACTGCGCCAGCTGCTGTACGGAACCCTCGAGCGAGATGTAGCGGCGGTCCACCACGTAGATGCCGTACGACATGGGGTCCGCGATGTGCTCCTGCATGAAGCAACCGAACCCTAAAACAAAACGTAATCATAAATGTCTGTGAACATCATACAGCGACATCTAGCCCCGTTGTAAGGTACTAAGCTTGTGTTACGGTGACTAGACAACGAATATAAGGCTAGTGTCTGGCCGAAAGTTAGGTTTCAGTTTCAGTTTCGGCCAAAATTCGGCTCCAGAACTTAGATGAAAACAAAAAACAGCAGATACGTTACCTAGTCTCGGAAACTGAGCCGATAAAACTGCGTCTAGCTGACGCACTAGCCTCAGTCGTATGTCGAACCGTTGCCGCGTGAGCACGTGCTATCACACTGCGATTGTCTTTTTGAAATCCATCAGAATGCCTTTTTGCTCATTTTACAAATGCCAGAATCATTCTTAAAGACAAATGTTTTTAAATACAATAATTTTATGAAAATGCATGTAGGTGTTTCGAGCTCATTTTTCGAATAGGCATTGTTAGAATATACCGTAGGTATCTACTATTTTTGTTTTCAACTAAGGTGTCCGACCGAAAGTTCGGTTTCGGTTTCAGTTTCGGTCAAAATTCGGCTTTAGGACAGCCCCGCACTGAACATACTTCACCTGAGAGGTTAGTAGTGACGCTCGGTATCCCCATGACGGTACACTCCGCTGGGGTGTATCCCCACGGCTCGTAGTAAGAGGGGAACACCCCCAGGTGACAGCCCCGGACGAACTCCTCGTAATCCAGTCCGAAGAGTGGGTTGGTGGATGACAGGAACTCCGGGTGGAATATTACCTAGGAGATGGAAGTTGAAACTTAAATAATATACACGGTGCTCCGAGGAGGGGGTTTAAGCCGAAAGGGGGTCGTTCTAGAGGTCTAAGCGAACAACTTTTGTTCTACACGTTTTGGAAATTCACAGAATAGTTTTCGAAAATTTTGAATTTAAAGTTAGTGTGAGAATCAAACACCCTGTATAATAAAAAAATAAACCATTTATTTCAGACAACTAAGGCCCATAGATGCATACCTTATAGACTAACATACATATTTTATAGTAAAGTAAATCTGTTAATGGATAGCTATGAACTATGTTAGTAGCACTTCCATAACACTACACTTTAGTCTTTGTGTGTTCTTGTGGGATTTGTTCACTAAAGTACCATTCACAGACGTACATATAGCTAAATATTCGAAATGAGTGTTAATTCCACCGAAAGTGCTATTCGTGAACTTACTAACTCTGTGATGGTTCTGCAGAACAAAGTCACATCCCTGGAAAATCTTGTTAATCAGCAAAATAACATGTTGAAAGTTCTCCTCGGAAACAACGATAAGAGTGAATCTGGAGGTAACATTTGTGTCTCGGAGGGTAAACCGCCCGCGAAGGCAGCTCAGCGACCAATGCGCGCGGCCCGACTGAGGGCTACTTCGGCAATAATCGACGGAAGTTCGGGTGCGTCCGCGCAGCGGCCGACTAGCGGTGCGGTAGGGGGAGCGAAAAAGAAACAGCTGCCTACTCTGTCTACTAGGATGGGGCCTGCAACGTTGAACGCGACTGACCCCGCTGCGTCAACTTCGTCACGGAGTGCGCCGACTACCCCCAGTGTAACACCGGGGAAACCGCGAACACTCAGTAATGAATGCCCAATTATAGTAGATGATAACATTACGGATTCTGGGCAAGACTGGATGGAGGTCTCTAGGAAGAAGCGGTCTCGACGGCCGCCTGCGAACGTGACTTGTGGTACTGCTAAACCGGGTTCAAGTTCAATATGTGCGGCCGAACGAAAATCGTATTTGCATTTGTACTATGTGAAGATCGGCACTACAGTTGAACAAATTACGAAATATCTAACAAGTATCTGTTCCGACGATGTTTGTGCTGTCGAAGCTTTGAAGCCGCGCGGTGATTACGCGTCTTTTAAGCTGACAGTGCCTACAAAAAATATTAAAACCTACCTAGCGCCCGATCATTGGGCCCAAGATGTTTGCATAAAACCATGGCGGAATGGATTTCGCAAATCAAACCAAAACGCAGTCCAATAAGTTAAAGTATAAGTCATTTACTCTTATGTACCAAAACGTTAGAGGTTTACGTACAAAATTAGATGTTTGTAAAAAAAGCATATTAGTCGAATTAGCTGACTTGTTTGCATTTAGTGAAACTTTTTTACTTAGTAATGTCAATGACGGCTCACTGTTTCCCCCTTCCTATGTAGTTATTCGCAAGGACCGGACGGGCGACGCGGGGCACGGGGGCGTCTTACTAGCCGTTCGTAACCACTACAAAGTCCAGCAGATAACGGATATCGATGGCAACTACCCACACGTTGAAGTGGTTATGGCTATTGTAACTTTGAAATATAAATGTATTCTTTTCTGTGTAGTTTATGTGCCGCCTAAGTCAAATGATTACAAGTACCTTGATACCTTTCAATTATTGGAAAATGTTGTAGATAAGTACCGCAAATTGGATGTTATCATAGTAGGTGATTTTAATTTGAACTCATGTAGTACTAATGTTTTTCTACAGTTTAATTACTTAGTAACTTATTGTAAATTAACGCAATACAACTCAATTAGAAATAGGGATGGTAATGTGCTAGATTTAGTTCTAAGTACCTTAGGTAGCGAGTGTGTGAGTGTGATAGATGACATAGAACCTGTTGTCCCCATAGACACATATCACCCTCCCCTCTGCGTCAATATAAAGGTGCCGCGACCGCCGCCGCGCTCGGTCCCCCGTCGTGGGCCTGTTCCGCCGCCGCCTCCTTCAACGTATCCTTCATGGAACTTTCGCAAGGCTGATTTCCAAACGCTTTATGCTTCCTTTGGAGAGGTTGATTGGGAGGACGTAGTGCAATGCAGTACTGTCAACGAAGCTACAGCTTTATTCTATGAAAGACTACATAACTGTCTTAATTCCTATGTTCCTTTAAAAAAACGTAGCCCTTATCCCAAGGATCAATACCCTATCTGGTACACTTCTGAAATAATTCAAGTGCTTAATCAAAAATATTACAACTTAAAAAAGTATAGGGAATTAGGCTTACAGTACAACTGGGAGATGTTCAAGTATTACAGAAGTGGCGCAAAGAAACTTATTGATTTGCGGTATAAGGAGTACATCATTAGAACCGAAACTAATATTTGCACTGATCCTAAGAGTTTTTGGAGATTTATTAGGGAACAACAGGCTTCATTGCAGTCTTGTGTAGAATTTGAGTACCAGGGATCACCAGTGGCGCTGGAAGAGACAGCGAATGCATTTGCGCAGTATTTCAAATCCGTATTTCTGAGTGACCTACCAATCTTAAACTCCAATCGTAGTGAGGTTGCATCGCAGCCTCCAACCATCTCATTAAACAGCATAAGTGAAGTAGATATACTGAAAGCAGTGAAACGTTTGAAGGTTACCCCTTCGGTAGGGCCGGATGGGATACCATCTTTTTTGATCAAAGATTGCATCAAAGTTTTTCTAACTCCCTTATTACATATATTTAATTTAGTATTAGAAAGTAGTACATACCCCGATAGCTGGAAGATATCGAGAGTGACGCCCATACCCAAGGATGGTTCTAGGTCTCAAGTCGAAAACTATAGGCCTATAGCCGTGTTGTCGGGATTTGGTAAAGTTCTTGAGTCAATCTTAAACCAATATATCTGTAGTCAAATCCAACCGCACTTGAATAACTGTCAGCACGGTTTCAGGGTTGGTAAATCGACAACAACTAATTTGGTGAATTTTGTCGACTATGCTACCCGCAAAATGGATAGTTGCAGGCAGGTAGATGTAGCCTATTTTGACTATAAAAAAGCATTTGACCGGGTACATACAAATGTGCTTCTTGACAAGTTTTCCGCTCTTGGTTTTTCTTCTAAATTAGTAAAATTATTTGAAAGTTATTTTTGTGACCGTTTACAGTTTGTTCAGTTCCAGGATTATCAATCAAACCCTTATTTGACTACTTCCGGTGTGACTCAAGGAAGTACGCTCGGTCCGACTCAATTTCTTATTATGATCAATGACCTTCCAAATGTCGTTAGCACGGCTGAATTTCTCATGTTTGCTGACGACTTAAAACTATTCTTGGGTGTAAATACTAGTGAGGACTGTGAAACGCTCCAGCGCGACATTGATAGTGTTGTTCAGTGGAGTCAGCAGAACCACCTTGAGTTTAACACCTCTAAGTGCAAAACTGCTTCTTTCTCTCGATCCCGGGCCCCTTTAAAGTATACCTATGAAATAGCCGGAACACCCCTAGAGCGTGTCTACGTAATCAGAGACTTGGGTCTATTTTTAGATGTTAAGTTGACATTTAATTATCACATTACTGAAATGTGCAAAAAAGCTTTTAAATCATTGGGTTTTGTGCTTTGGCAAACGGCTAGGTTTAATAATAGAAGTACTATTCTGCTGCTTTATTATGCCTTTGTTCGCAGTAAACTCGAGTTCAACTCTCTGGTATGGGATCCACACGAGGTGACTTACACAACCATGATAGAACGGGTTCAAAAGAAGTTCGGCCGTTATCTATATAAAAAAGTATATGGATACTACCCTTACTTATATCCGTCTCTGTTTATATGTGGTATGATAGGCATAGACACATTACAGCTTAGGCGTAAACTCAGCTTGGTATTGCACTATTTCCTCCTATTCAACGGCCTGGTGGACAACCCTAATGCGCTGTCTCTGGGATCACTGTTTGTACCTAACGACTACCTACGTAACACGCGATCGGACCGGAGACATAAGCTACTAGTGCTGACCGGCGGCTTCGGGCGCACAAGCACGTCTAATTATGCACCTACCTCGCATGCACTCGCACTTTTGAACCAGCTGGTTATCGACCGGTACGAGGAGGTCGATATATTTCACTCGAATCGGCGGCAATTTACAATTGCATGTATTAACTGGCTAAGCTATAGCAGAGATATAATATAAACTTGATGTAATTTAAATTTTAGTTATACTTAGAATTAATTAATTAATTGATGTATATACAATTTAGCTGTCCAGACGTTTTAGTGTCTAAACTGTAAGTCTGGGCGGCATTTGAAATAAATAAATAAATAAATAGACGTTTTGTCGGGGTTTTTCACGTTTTCTGACACGCAAAGGACACGAATTCGCGTGGTCTAGCTATATGTATGTCTGTGGTACCATTAGTGGTGATATAAAGGACCATACTACCATACCATATTCAATTCAATTTTTAGGTATCGGAAAATCACATAAGTTGTAGGAAAGGTCATATAAGTTGTAGGAAAGATCACATAATTTGAAATATGAAATGTCACATAATTTGTAGAAAATGTCACATAAGTTATAGGAAATGTCACATAAGTTGTAGGAAAGATCACATAAGTTGCAGGAAAGGTCACATAAGTTGTATAAAAGATCACACAAGTTGTAGGAATTGTACAAAATTTGACACATTAGTTCACATTACTTTTAAATTTTTTGATCCCGAAAATCCCGCGGGATCGAAATTTACGCAAGTGAAACTGCTCAAATTGCGAAACCAAGCTAGATTTGAATAAAAGTCAAATGAAAAAAATACAAACAACTACCGACAGATTATTATCTGTGCACAACACAATATAACTACATACAGATAGACAGTACAACTTACTTTGACTTTGTCGTTGATAGTGTTAAACAGTTGACATCTTCGGAATCCGTTTAGTACAGGATCGCTCCAGTCGTCCACCTGAAAATTTAATAATACAAATTATTCTTAAAGTTAAACTCATTTTTACGGTTTTAATTGCATTGCTTTTATTATAATAAACATTTTGAAATGAAAGACATTTTTTGGTGTTTAATCGCGTGGTGTTTATTACTTTTAGCATTGTTACAACGCTCTACGTTTCGAGACCTTTACAGGTCCCTTCTTCAGGATTGACTGTGATGTGATTTGTCATTCTATTGTATTTAAATGTCTTTAATTTCAATACAACATCGCGAAAATAGAAGAAAAATCTTTTAAGTATTTTATCAACGCCCTACGTATCGAGGTATTTACTGAGACCGGGGCCCATCGCCCCTTCTCAGTTTGTTAGTGTTCGACCGGGCCCACGTTTGTTTAGGATATGGGTCCAGTCGACCATTAAAAACCTATATTTTTGTGGTCAACTGGGCCCACTTCGGAAATGAAAACAAAAGACAATCAAAATACAGACCTCTTCGCAGAAACCTACACCTGAGGAAAAGATATGTAAAGATCTCGATAATTATTTATCTCGGTGTGTGCAGCGAGTGGGTTATTGGTAACGAATTATGAAAGCTGTCGGGGGCTACTTTCTGACATCCTAAGGAACTACTTTTGTTCTACCGCTTTTGGAATTTCGAAAAATAAATCGAATTTGGGGTTTGAATAAATCTAAAATCAGCTGTTATTCGGGTACAGAGGTAATAACCAGTTGGTTTCAGTAGTTTCTGAAGAATACTATTGTCCTCTGCGCCCCGCAAACAGCTGATTTTAGATTTTTTCTAACCTATAAATTTTACTAGAAAATATTTTTACAAGGAGAAATACATCATCAAAAATCCTCCCATGACAGGATTCGAACCTATGCCCCTCGCTTGCCGGGCGAGTGCGCTACCGCTGCGCTACACGGGAACCCACGTGTCATGGTGAATTTTTGATTCTGATCTCTCACTGTTTACCGACTAAGGCTCGGTTTGAACGCCATCTACCAGTCCAGTATTACAACTATTGACTAGCTCAGAGGTTAACTTTACAGTTAACGCTTCCGACGTGAGATGTCGTTCTTTCTCCTATTTTAATATTTCTTATGTTTTTAATTGCTCAAGGCATTTTTACTAGAAAATATTTAAATCTATAAATTTTAGTTTTTTTGTGAAATTCCAAAAGTAGTAGAACAAAAGTAGTTGTTTGTTTAGGATGTCAGGAAGTAGCTCCCGACCGCTTTCATAATACGTTATGAAAACCCTGTATAGTTGACATGATACAAAACTTAAAACTATAATATGTATTGTAGGAGATGAGAATAGAAGAGAGGGGGAAAAGTATAAAAGTCGACGCCTGACCGGCGACGCCTTCTTTCCTGTTCCAGCTCTTGGCGAGTTAACATCATTGCGAGGTCTTGTTGTTCTTGTTATTGTCAAAATAGTTAAGGTAGTTGTCATAATAATTGTCACATGTTATTGTTAGAGGAAAAATATATGGTCGCAGCGAGAATCTCAAAAAAACCAAAATACTTATAACAAGATTTATTGAATAAAAGAAATTTATAATCTAGTCTAAACTAAAGGTATGTACCTAGTCCGAAGTGAGGATCTAAAGTGACATAAAAACTGTGCATTTGCTTCAAAGAATACATCGTTCGATGCTGAACTAGCATTCCTTTCGCGAATGACGCAATAAGGTGTTTACGCGGCTGCGGATGCAACTATGCACTTTTCATAGGGCTGCCGTGCATGACACCTCCCCCCGTAGAACAGCGAGTGAAGATCTTGGATGAGAACGAAGCTGGAGGCTGACTGGAGTCGGCCTTTCTCGTACTATCGGGAACAGCGTAGATCCCCGACAATCCTTGTTCGTTGACTTCAACAGGTCCTTGCTTGGGGTGATGCTTGTAGTACAGGGTAGCTGCAGCAGCAACGCCAATACCCATGAGAATGAGATATAAGGGTATGGTGGTGTGATAGAGGCTGCTGTCCACGTTGTTCGCCTTGTCCATTGGGTCCTGCATAGAGACCTTCGTGTTGAGGGCATGCAGGTGGTCTAAGTTGATGGAGTTCAATTTGATTGTTGCGGATGCTGGGTACCGCAACGCTTTTTCTGAAGTTATATCCATTATCTTGAGTGCTTGGCCTTTGATTCGATCATTAGCATTGGATATTACGAAATCAGGAGTTGTGATGGAACAGCCCCGCGGGATGACTGCGAGATAACTTCCTTTAAGTTCTCTGAAGAGGTCTTGTCCGCAGGAGAGATGTATCTTCGTCGAGGTAGGGAAACTGAGAGTATAGTGCTTGTCGTCGAGCTCGTCGTAGGCGGGAGTCTGGAGTTGCACAGGTACTGGTTTGCAGAGATCAGTTTTACGTTGCTCGGTGATGAGATGGTAGATGCAATCGTCCTTGGCTTGATGTTGCGGACTTCGTGTTTCGTCACAGATGTACCATTTGGTGGTTTTCAGGCATTCTGCCGCAATGTACTTGAATACTTTCTCGTGAATAGCCAGGAAAGGGAAAGGGGCGGTAAGGATTTCATTATACATATTAGGGATCATAGACAATTTATAAATATCGTATACATGGGGTATGACTACAGGGAATTTATAGACTATAATAATTTCGTTACCTGAGTAATAATAACCTACTTTAATTATTTCGAAATATTCTCTGAAATCAATTTCAATTATTTTTTCATTAGTGTACAATTTTCGCAATTTGCTTATAATGGTGTCAAATAAATTTCTACCTATGATTGAATGATGCGGAATAGACATTTTTATAAAAGCTAACACGTTCTGCAATCTAATTATTTCTTGCGAAATAGAGTCGACATTGTCGTCAAGTATCAGAAATGCTTGTGCTAAGTGAGCATATTTTACTAGGTCGTAGTCACGTTCGTAATTGATTTGACTGATTTTATTAACTACTTGTTCAATTTTACCCTGATTTGCTACAATATTATCTATGATTTTTGAGTACTGAGACATCCAATCTTTAGATAAACTGACATGGCTATTCATTTCCGTTATTAACTGATTATCTGTATTTTGAAGATCTTTTAGGGCTCGGTTATACCGAATTGCATCTGAATGATCTAGGTTTCCCGTTATACCTTTAATGATAGAACCTAGCCCGTCTACTAAACCACGTTTAGTACGACCAATTTCGAAACTCTTTAACTGTTCTGAAACACTATGAATTTTTCGGGATAGGTACTCTATGTGTGGTTCAAATAAAGAGTTAGTCTTGTTAATTAACACTGGCCCTATAGTTCTTAATTGATTAGCTACGGAATCTACTTTAGCTTCTAGTTCATGCAAGTTTATGGATTGAATGAATGAATGATAATGGGATATGATTTTGGTGGGACCTAATTTAAAAGGTAAAATTCCTGGACCATCATCGATACTCTCAAGTTTTATCTCCTGCTGTCGAGTTATTATCGGCAGGAGTAAGAGTAGAAGTACCAGAGGAGCCCTGTAACAATTGATTACTTTTAGGTACTCTTTTAAGTCGTGATTTAGCAACTGGCCCACGCCGTTTCTTTGTATATATATGTATAGGTAAATCAGCCATTACTTTATCGTATGTGTAACGTGGGGCTAATTTTTGCCTAGCTGCAATTGGGTTTTTGACAAATATTTGTTGCTCTGGTGAATATTCGACCTCTGGTTCACGGTCGATATTACGTTTGTTAGTTAAATCTGAGCGAAGTGCGGTACATGACTCATGTATTATATTATATGCTTTAGACATTTTATTTCTGTGCTCTGTAATGTACTGTTGTAATAAGTGAGAGGAGAGATCGAGGTCAAAAGGATCTCGCGGGTCAAAGTGTCCCGTAATAACCTCAATAGGTTTGCATCTAGTAAAACTATGGATTGAGCTGTTATATGCCAGAAGGGCATAGGACATAAGATTAATTGTCGCTTCACCTTTATGTTCGAGTTTTAATATACGCAAGTGTTCGAGTATTGTCGAGTGGAAACGCTCAACGATACCGTTTTCATTGGGCGTATGGGGTGCAACTTTATGGTGTTGTATCTTATGCAACCTAACAAACTCTGTCATAAGTTGATTGATAAATTCAGGTCCATTATCTGTAACTATGGTGTATGGAATACCATGATGAGTGCAATATGTTAGAAAAGCTTGAATGACGCTGATGGCGGTTCCATCTCTTAAGTAATAGGCCTGAGCATATTTTGAAAATGCATCTACGACCGTCAAAAACTTATCACCCTGTATAGTTAGTAAGTCCATGTGAACTAGTTCTAGTGGCTTACTGGGTGGTGGTACGATTCGAAACTGTTGTTTAATTGGATTTCGATCGTACTTAGCTTGACCGCAGATGATACACTCATTTATGAATTTAGTGATGTGTTCTTTCATTTTGGGCCAAAAATACTTATAAGATAGTGCTAGGTAGCATTCGTTAATACCGCGATGGTTAGTCTTGCCATCGTGGTACTTACTAATGATCTCCTGTTGACGTAAGTAATCGCGCACATTTTCTATCTCTTTCTTTACCAAAAATAGACTCATAGCGGAATTTTTGAATGTACTCTGGATAGTAGGTATAATCTTAAACATGGCGTCATAGGGATTAATAAGTAGTCCTGTTTTAATTTTTGGGTGGACATACTCCCTGACTGCGTTAATTACGTCCTGTTTAAGGTTAGATTCTGAAAGCTGGATGGATATGCGGGTGTGTGAGTCGAATGGTTTAGTCACAATGGTTTTACCTTTGATATCGCCGACTACCTTAAAGATGACCTGCTTAGTGAACCTATTTAGAGGTTCGTCTGAAATCGGCACTTCCAAGATGGGGCTCTCGACGTCGGTGTGTACCGTGACCGTTCTAGAATCGGCACCTTCGGAAGCTGTAAGGGTTCTAGAATCGTCTAACTGAACCGATTTTTCTGAAACATTTACGACAATCGAGCTAGCTTCCTCATTATTTAACTGAATACGCGAAAGAGCGTCTGCGTTCGTGTTACACTTACCCTGCTTGTAAATTACTTCAAAATCGTACTCGCTTAATTTCAAGCGCCATCTTGTAAGTCTCGAATTAGGCTCCTTTAAACTCATCACCCACTGTAAAGGCTTATGGTCCGTTAGGATTTTAAATTTACGACCAAAAAGGTAGGGCCTAAAGTACTTAGTAGCCCAAACAATAGCAAGGAGCTCTTTTTCTATGGTGCTGTAATTTAACTCGCTTGAGTTTAGAGTCCTTGACGCATACGCAATGGGTTTATCTGAGCCTATGGTACCCTGGGATAAGACTGCTCCTATGGCGACGTTAGAAGCATCAGTCGTTAAATTAAATTCCCTAGTGAAATCCGGGTACTGAAGGATTGGATCGTTGGTTAAGAGACTTTTACAATGCTCAAAGCAATTTACGTAACTTTGATCTAGTGTTATCTTTGAACCCTTTTTGAGGCACTGTGTTAGCGGTTTCGTAATTCTCGCGAAATCGGGTATGAACTTCCTGTAGTAACCGAGTAATCCGAGAAAACGTTTGATTTCAGTCTGGGTTTTAGGTATAGGATATTCGGTAATAGCTATAATTTTATTTGGATTCGGTTTCACTCCCTCTCTACATATCACGTGCCCTAAGAAATCGGTTTCTAACTTTAAGAATTCGGATTTATCCATCTGAATTTTAAAGTTAGACTCGCGCAATCTTTGGAAAACTTTCTCTAAATTAACCATCATCTCTTGCAAGGAGGTACTAAAAACGATAATGTCATCAAGATATACCAGACAGATGTTATTTTGGAGGTCCTTGAGTACATTATCCATTACCCTTTGAAAAGTAGATGGTGAATTTTTCAGACCCATCGGCATTCTAAGATATTCGTAATGCCCGTTTTCTACGTTGAATGCGGTTTTTGGGATATCAACGGGGTCCATTTCAACCTGATAAAAACCTGATGCTAGATCGAGAGTAGTGAAATACTGACATTTACCTAGTTTGTCTAGGACATCGGTTATGTTTGGGATAGGATATTTGTCGTCAATTGTTTTCTCGTTTACTTTACGAAAATCTACAACTATCCGCCATTTGGTTTTGCCTGAAGCGTCAGCCTTCTTGGGTACAACCCAGATCGGTGAGCTCCATGCAGAATCAGATGGTCTGATAATATTCTGTTCGAGCATTTTCGCTATCTGATCTTTAACTTCCTGACGGTGGACGTAAGGATATCGGTAACTTTTCGTATATACAGGAACTTCATCCGTGGTTTTAATACGGTGCTTGATTTTATTTGTGAACGTTAAAGGCTCACCGTCAATATAAAAGACATCCGCGTATCGCGAGCACAATGTCTTTAGGTTAACTAGTTCCTCGGGGTTTAAGTGATCAGTTCTCAAACGCGATAAAACCTCAGTGACGCGTTCCGGCGCGTGTTCGAAGTGATTACTTTCAGCATTGAAAATTTCGGCTTCTACCGCTCTATCCACAGAAAAGATTACGTCATTACTAGAATTGTTACACACTTCTACCCAACCGCGATTATTCTTTACTACAGTTACACAATCCGTTATTTGACAGTTGCATATAATTTGATCTTGTACGAATACATTATCATCTCGAGTATTGAAAGGCAAGCGAACCATCTTCGAGGCATGAGCTGGGATAATGTCTTCGTACAGATTAACGTTACGCGAATCGTAAATCTGTAGTGGTATTTTCGCGTTCCTAGTTGTTAGTAATTTAGTCTTAAGGTCTATATTACAATCCCATGCTGTTAACAAATCTAATCCTAGTAACCCATCGAAGTACTTATGGAAGTCGTATACGAATAATGTCATATCGCCTTCCTCGCGGTATTCACTAAAACAAGGTAGCGTGATAGAATGCTTATGCACTGTCGTAACATTTGAATTAGTCACTTCGAAAGGTTCATAGTTTAGAGGCAAGTCATAGAAATAAGTTTGGACAGCTCGTGGGCTTAAGAATGATTGATTTGCGCCCGTATCCACCAATATTTTAAGCGGCGGATTTTTAATTTGAACGTACATGAGCTGCCTTTGTGTCTGCAAATTTATTTCTATTTTTGCTTGTCGGAAGGTGGTGCCTTCTGAAAATCCTCCTGTTCTACTGGAGTGTTCCCTACTTCCTCTACTATAGTACCCTCGGAATATTCATAGTTGTTATCAGGATAATCCGGATACTGATCGTAAGCGTAGTAGTACGGTTCGTATTCGGAGTAGGCATTATCATAGTACGCGTAAGTGTCATGATCGAAACCTAACTCGTTGAAGTTAATTTCGCGTGATTTGAAATAGTTAGATGGAGGTGGATTGCCATGCACTCTCCAATCATGACCGGTAGATGGTAACTGTCTCTGGACAAACGGGGTTACACCGCTCATAGGACGCGGAGCGTTAAAATTAGAAGGCTGCTGTTGGGGCCTCGGAGGCATCCTAAAAACGTTACTTTGCGCGTTATAGTTCGGCGGGGGCGCGCGGAACATTTGTTGCGTGCGCGACGGTCCCCGGAACGGCGGCGGCCCGGAGTTAGGCCTCCACCCTTGCGTACCTTGATTAAAGGTCGGCGGTTGACGAGATGGACCCGGCGCGTTGTAAATCGGCTGTGTCGCGGGAGTAAACATTTTAAATGGAGCCTTTATTACCGGCGCGGTATTGATAGGCGGTAATCTAAAGGTAGTAGGCTGAGGTGTCTGTCTGTCTGTCCACTCTTTCTTACTAGGGCCACCCTCATTGCGTTGTTGTATGTAGAGGGTGTTAAGCTCTTCTTGAACGAATTCGAGAGCTTTTTCCATCGAATCGGGACGCATACAGCGTATCCTAGACCCTAAGGGCTCCTTAAGGCCACGCAAATAGGCTTGTAACGTTAGCTTAGAGTACAGCGCCCGTTTAGATTCTATGGTGGTAAGTACAGTCTCGTGCAAACTAATGTACGTCATAATCGTACTAAATAAGTTAAGGCACCGCTCATAGAATTCCTGTGGGGTGCTGTTCCCTTGAGTCTGCAGGGATAGGTCGCTATATAACGCGGTCTCGTCGCGATGATCCGCGAAATTATTTATGAGGGCGTTACGGACGCCCTGCCAGGTATCGGGAATACCATTGGTATTTATAAGCCTAGCCGCGGGTCCTGTTACCTTATTAAGTATCCCGTTAAAAAGAGCTAAGTTTGACAGCTCATTTTCTGGCCCTGACCTATAGTGAGCAACTACTAGTTGGTCACACAAATTTATAAACCGTGTCAGGACATGCTGGTTACCGTCAAAATCCGGTAAAAGTCTGAGGGACTTGAAGATAGTGTCTACGTCAACCGGATTTGCGTTTGCCATATTGCTTGGTTGATGTACGGACTCGTCTAACTCGATCGACTCGTTTGTTTCGTCCGAGTGATCGAACTCCAACTGCCTATTCTCGTCTATAAGAACTAATCTACTATTTCTATTCATAAACCTATCGCTACGTGAACGAAATCTCCGTAAATGAAAAATCTTGTAGCTTTACTTAAGTTAACACACTAAAAAGAAATTTAAAATAACTCTAGGTATAGAGCTAACATCAAATCACACAGGTAAAATATATAAAAATATAAGGAACGGATTACTTAAAAGGACGGCAATTACTTGAAAGATTCAAAGTAACTCACATTGGTTTTCCTTGACAAGTCGAAGTCTGGACTCTCCCGGCTGCAACCACACGTAGGTTCTGGATCGCTCTGGCAGGTTTAGCTCGATTCCCTACCTAATTCCCTAAGCGATCCGTACGACTGCGCCAAAAATATATGGTCGCAGCGAGAATCTCAAAAAAACCAAAATACTTATAACAAGATTTATTGAATAAAAGAAATTTATAATCTAGTCTAAACTAAAGGTATGTACCTAGTCCGAAGTGAGGATCTAAAGTGACATAAAAACTGTGCATTTGCTTCAAAGAATACATCGTTCGATGCTGAACTAGCATTCCTTTCGCGAATGACGCAATAAGGTGTTTACGCGGCTGCGGATGCAACTATGCACTTTTCATAGGGCTGCCGTGCATGACAGAGGTGTATTCGTTTTTGGTTTGTTTGGTTAGGTCTCATTTTAAGTTTTGTTTGTTAAAATTAAATTGTTGTTGGAACTCTATGTGTTTTGTGGTTATTTTCCATTAGGTCATCGTAATTTTGTTTTTAAAATGTCACTTCTGGTGTAATTTCCTAGAGTATGTATTATGTTTGATACTTACAACGTTGTGGGTGGTGACAGGCGGCAGGCCATCTCTCTGCAGGGAATAGATGCATCTCTTCATGCGGACCGTGTCTTCTTTGGTGAGGAGATCCGACGCGTCCGGGAGGTGACCTCTGTGGTACAAACGTAGACGGTGCTTTAGTAATACTTCAAAATATATGAATTTAAACTCATTTTCAGTTAGAAAATTTATTTTAAAGGAAAAATAGCATTCAAAAATTTTCACTTGCGGCGAGGCAAGTGAAAATTGAGAGGCGTATTTTTTTTTTTTGTAAATTTTGAATGCTATTTTTCCTTTAAAATAAATTTTCTAAATAAAATAGCCTTGAGCTACATACAAAAATTAAAAAGTCATTTTCACTTATAAATATTGTTCCTGGTCCCCTACTATTTAATTGTCACTGAGCTCACTATGTTCTCGATCCTCGATCACCATTAGAAAGCTACATTATCGAGGAGTAACATAGGCTACTTTTGATCCCGATATTCCCACGGGATCGGGACTTACGGGAACCGCGGGACGCAGCTAGTCTATTTATACAGGGTTATTCATAATGAATTATGAAAGTGGTCGGGAGCTACTTCTTGACATTCTAAAGAACTACTTTTGTTCTACGACTATTGCAATTCCGAAAAAAAACTAAAATTTAAGGTTAGAAAATTTCTAAAAACAGCTCTTTGCGGGTCGCAAAAGGCAATAAAGTTATGATTAAACTACTGAAAACTAAGAGGTTATTGAGCTCTGGACCCGAAAAAACAGCTGATTTTAGAATTTTTCTAAGCTCAAAAATTTTGATTTTTTTCGTAATTCCAAGTCGTAGAACAAAAGTAGTTCCTTAGGATGTCAAGAAGTAGCTCCCGACCGCTTTCATAATTCGTTATGAATAACCCTGTATAAATAGACTAGCTGCGTCCCGCGGTTTACCCGCATAAGTCCCGATCCCGTGGAAATATCGGGATCAAAAGTAGCCTATGTTATCCTCGATAATGGAGCTTTCTATTGGTGATCGAGGATCGAGAACATAGTGAGCTGAGTGACAATAGTAGGGGATAGTACCGGACCAGAGACAAGACGGAGCACGCGAATCAGGACAGAGGTAGTTTGATAGTAAGTGTATTGTGCCGCGACGCGTACTTTCTGCAGAATTTAGGGTACTAGAAATATTAAAAAGTAAATAAATGTTGGTGTGTGTGTGTGTGTGTGTGTGTGTGTGTGTGTGTGTGTGTGTGTGTGTGTGTACATACCTCAGACACTGGTCATACATCCGTCTGCCAACTTTCTGCTGTATGTCGGCTATGGTGTCCCTCAATGCCTTAGTAACGGCGTGACCTCTCAGACTCTCCACGTTGAAGTTGTTGGTTTTCGCGGGGAATATTAGGAAAGCTACCACTGTCATATCTGATCCTGTCGACTGGAAAGAAAGAAATACAAGAATATCAGATTTTAGAGTTTTCTTCCGCTTTCGCGATGTTGATATGAAATTTAACAAATTTTTTCGTAATCATGTAATACATGTTCAAGAGTGTCAGATTTTAGTGGCGCGTCGGGGAAAGACCCGACCGCAATGCAGGAGGTTGCGGGTTCGATTTCCGCCGGGTGCAAGTATTTATGCTAATAAATTTTTGTTTCCTGTCTGAATGTTTAGATGTATGTATTTACAAAAAAAAAGTATAATATGTAGTATTTCCGTTGTCAAGTACCCATTGTACAAGCCTAGAGCTTAGTTTCGGGCTAGATTGCGCTGTGTGTAACGTCGTGCAATATTGATTTATTTATTTTATTTTAGAGTTTTATTCTGTTTTCGCCATGTTGATAAGAAATTTAACTATTTTTCGTAATCATGTAATAGAATTGTCTAAGGAACAATGGTCAATGCCAAACATCTTTTTATTTGACTAAAAATAAGGTTGATACATACAATAATAAAAAGTTAAATATTTATTACAAACTCCCGAA
Organism: Idaea biselata; assembly: GCA_958496205.1. Classification (NCBI taxonomy): domain Eukaryota; kingdom Metazoa; phylum Arthropoda; class Insecta; order Lepidoptera; family Geometridae; genus Idaea; species Idaea biselata. The sequence goes on from OY292406.1 coordinate 4,998,090, forward strand.
CACATTACGGGAAATATGTTTAAAAAATAACTCAGTAGTTAAAAAATATAAGGCATCTAGTGAATAGGGCATCTAGTGAATAGGGCATCTAGTGAATAGGGCATCTAGTGAATAGGGCATCTAGTTAATAGGGCATCTAATGAATAGAGCATCTAGTTAATAGGGCATCTAGTGAATAGGGCATCTAGTGAATAGAGCATCTAGTTAATAGGGCATCTAGTGAATAGAGCATCTAGTTAATAGGGCATCTAGTGAATAGGGCATCTAGTGAATAGAGCATCTAGTTAATAGGGCATCTAGTGAATAGAGCATCTAGTTAATAGGGCATCTAGTGAATAGGGCATCTAGTGAATAGAGCATCTAGTTAATAGGGCATCTAGTGAATAGAGCATGTAGTTAATAGGGCATCTAGTGAATAGAGCATCCAGTTAATAGGGCATCTAGTGAATAGAGCATCTAGTTAATAGGGCATCTAGTGAATAGACCATCTAGTTAATAGGGCATCTAGTGAATAGAGCATCTAGTTAATAGGGCATCTAGTGAATAGGGCATCTGGTGATAAAAAATCTTACCTTTAAATAATGGTTCAACCTAGCGAGCGCTTCAATAAACAAGTCCGCACCTTTGTTACCGTATTCATATCGCCCCGCGATGAAGAAATATAACGTTTTGTCCAAATCGAAGTTGAAATGACTGGAATTAAAAAAAAAACATTAGTAACCAGTAAAAAAAATATATAAGGAAAAAAAACCAAAAAAAAAATCCCGTGACAGGATTCGAACCTGTGCCCCTGTCCCTCGCTTGCCGGTAGAGTGCGCTAACCATTACGCCGTATGGAAACCCACGTGACACGGTGAATTAATGATTATGCATCGTCTCCCTGTTTGTTTTATAGACTAATGCTCGATTTCTGGTAGAATGGCTTAAGAGGGAAGTCTACCTTCTATTTCTCCATACAAACGTAGTCGACTGTTTTCTCCCTGGTTATAAAGACATTAAAGGAAGTATGTTTATGCTGTACGGGAGTCACGTAGAAGATGTATAAAAAAAACGGGGCAAGTGCGACACTCGCGCATAAAGGGTTCCGTACCACTATCACAATTGGATATGGAACCCTAAAATGGTTTACAACAACCAATTTTTAAATTTTATAGGAAAATATGAAATATTTATCTTCGATTCTTACTCCCATCAAACGACCGAATCACTGAAAAAAAAAAAAGCCTTGGCACAAAGAAAATCTGAAACATAAAATAAACTCTTTGGTAAGTAAGGCAGACTAGTATATTTGACAGATAGGGCAGCCATTTTGAATTCCATGACCAACTCGATTTGTCCTCCTGTCCTTCTTCCTGTCCTGACTCGACTCCTTGTTATTTTTGAAACACGTTTGTTGTATGGGAGCCCCTTTTAAATAATTGTTTTATTTCGTTTTTAGTATTTGTTGTTGTAGCGGCAACCGAAATACATCTTCTGTGAAAATTTCAACCTTCTAGCTATTACGGTTCATGAGATACAGCCTGGTGACAGACGGACAGACGGACAGACGGACGGACGGACGGACGGACGGACGGACAGACAGACAGACAGACAGACAGACAGACAGACAGCGAAGTCTCAGTAATAGGGTCCCGTTTTTACCTTTAGGTACGGAACCCTAAAAAAGTATAATATGTAGTATATCCGTTGTCTAGCACCCATAGTACAAGCCTAGACCTTAGTTTGGGGCTAGATTGCGCAGTGTGTAACGTCGTGCAATATTTATTTATTTATTGATTTTATTTATTTATGTATAGTTAAGGAAACATAGATTAGACATGTAGACGTTAAGAGCACATAGGGTGCGATTAGCTACGTGATAGTAAGATAAAACAATACGTGTATGTAGTGGTAAGACATTAATATAAAAACCCTGAACTCTACCCAATAAAATAAACGATTATCTTTCACACCGAGCATTGTGTTTGACTACACTCCCAGGCCGGCCTTTCTTACAATGCCATAAAACATATATCTACCATGCCTCTACGTTTTGGTTTTTTTTTCATTTCGAATTAAATAAATAAATAAATAAATATTGCACGACGTTCCACACAGCGCAATCTAGCCCCAAACTAAGCACTAGGCTTGTACTATGGGTACTAGACAACGGATATACTACATATTATACTTTTTTTTTTGTAAATACATATGATACATAGAAAACACTGAATATCCCATGCCTTCGGACCGTGGTGAGTCCTAGGACATGTCGGTTTCCTCACGATGTTTTCCTTCACCGTAAGAGCGATGTTATTAGCGCACATAACTTTTTCTTAAAGAAAAAGACATTGGTGCGCGGTCGGCCTGGATTCGAACCCACGACTCTCGGAATGAAAGCCGGGGTATCTACCACTAGACCAACACCGCTAATTAGATTAGAAATAAAGTTCAGAAAAACATAGAAAATGAAAACGAATGCCTTAAGAACGCACTGCGATTAAACGCAAGCTGTTTACGAATAGCTGAAAACGCAGAACCCCGTATCAACACACAAAACCAGTCATTGAATAAACATGCATATTGTTATCACAAAGTTATGTCCTTTTATTTGATACCCCACTCGGGTATATTTGAAAACATTCGGTTTTTATTTCCGAGCTTCAACCAACATATATTATGAACGGCTTTGATCAAACATAGCTAAGAACACTCGCGCAAAAATCACCTATCAACCAAAAAAAACTACATTGAAATCGGTTCATCCGTTCGTGAGCTACAATGCCACAGACAGATACACACACGGACAGACAGACAGACAGACACGTCAAACGTATAACACCCCTCTTTTTCCGTCGGGGGTTAAAAAAAGCGCTAATGCGTGGGCATTGTTTTTGCGGCTTCAGACCTACGGGAAAACGCAAGTGTTTAATCGCAGTGCGTACACACTCATAGGGCTTGAACATACACTCACCGGCACGGAAAGTGGCCCAAAGTTGAACATTTGGGACTTTGGCTATATTATCGTTTTTTTTCGGGAACCGAAAATGATTTCAGTTAGCAAGAAATAATCATAGAAATAGCGATTAGTTGCATGACAATTAGAATATCGACTATTTAACTCATGCGTTGTTTGAGAGTTCTTACGAAAATTTTACTAACAAACTTTGTTTCCAGACTACTCTCTAAAAAAAACTATAAAACCATCAATGTCTCAAAACGTAGTCAGTATATCAATTTACAAATGTCACAAACATTTACACGATCAGTTCCCAAAAAAACGATAATATGGCCAAAGTCGCAGATGTTTAACTTCGGGCCACTTTCCGTGCCGGTGAGTGTATTTTTTTTTTGTAAAATCTTTATCCAGGGCGTAAACAGTCGACTACGTTTTTGTAAAATACACAGTTTGTGTGGAAAAAAAAGTAGATAAGACTGTCTTCTTAAGTATTAAACTTAAAAAATACCTAAGTTTTTAACAAAATGCAACGTTACCCATAGAAGTGTCCCCTGGAAAATTCATTGATCTTGTCCTTGGCTAACGCATGGAGATTCTGGAACTCGTGAAGGGCGGAGAACTTCTTGACGTTGAGACCGTTGGGGGTGATGATGTCGGGCTTCCGCTTCAGGAGGTGTTCCGCTTCGTAGCCTGGTACAGTACAGTCAGATAACCAATTAGGTATACAGCATGCACAATGAGATGGAACACGCAAAGCTGTGAGCAGATGGCGCTCTAGTCGACTGAGCTTTTTTTTTTAAATTTTGTGGCCTGTACTGTAAAGTCGGAGTCTTTGTTAAAATTATCTAAAAATAATCCATTTATGTCGGTGTCTTGTTTAGTCTCAAAGAAAAACATCGTAGGAAAAATGCTCCTACACTACATTGAGGCATTTTATCTAATATATAAAATTTCCATGTCACAGTGTTAGTTACCGTACTCCTCCGAAACGGCAAGACCGATTTTTATAAAATTTTGTTTACGTATTCAGTAGGTCTGAGAATCGGCTACTATCTATAATTTATAAGGCAAAACAACGTTTGCCGGGTCAGCTAGTTTAAATATAAACGTAAACATAAATGAAACCGACCGCCGAGAGTTGTGAAAATACCTACTATTTGACAGTTCTTATTTCAAACTTAGATCAGTCGAACATCGCCCTCTGCCGGGATAAAAAGTTAGTGCTCCTCTCCATTATCCTGCATAATGTTTACTTAATTGGTTAAACTTATTATATTAGCTCGACTCCGGCCGAGCGGCCGCGATCAGTGACGAGGTATGGTTCGACTTATTTGTGAAGTTTTTTTGAAAACTACCCACTACGATATAATATTATTTATTAATTTATAATTCTAATATTTCGTTTATTTATATGTAATTGTAAATATGTAATGAAATCAATAGTAAATACTATTTCCGCTAAGGGAATATGAGTGCAATCGTATTAAGTTAAAACATCTTTTTCAGTAAGCGATTGTAAAATCTTATGGGAAATAAAGAATCTTTCAACATAAAAAACCTAAACTTAGCCATCGTTTATGTAAGGGGGTAAATATCGATCAGGTACATAAATTAAGTATTAAATTATGTGGCTTAGATAGATAGAAATCTTTATTTGCACAACATAAATAGAGAAAAAAACACATATACAAAAGTAAATACTAAACAAGCTTAAAAATAAGTTGCACAAATGGGCGGCCTTATCGCTGAAAGCGATTTCTTCCAGGCAACCTTTGGATGGAGTAGAACTGTAACAGCTTGAGTGGTAGGCAGTGCACCTAGAGATTACCTCATATCTTAGTTTTAAGATAAGTGGTAAAAATATCATAAATAATACATATACATACTTATACATAATATAATTCAAGTATAAACATTAATACAAACATAAATAGACTACTTATATAAATACATAACCAAACAGTACATATATTACTAAATTATACATTATACATACTTACATAAACATTGAATAAACGCAAACTATTAGCATACATTATACAACATAAGCATAATAAAATATACAATAACACATAAATATCAGAGAGTACTGAGATAGTGATTTGTCACCATAGCCTTGAAAATGGGCAAGGACTTAGCAGATCGGATAAGTTGTGGGAGAGAATTCCAGAGGATTACAGACTGAACAGCAAACGATTTACTGTATAAGGTGGAATTTGTAACAGGGACTTGAAGAAGTAGGGATTCAGTAGAGCGAAGTTTTCTTTCATGAGAATCGCTAAGAAACTTGAAACATTCTCTCAAGTAGTGAGGAGAGAAGGGAGCAAACAGGATTTTGTAAAGAAAGCATAGAATATGAGCATTCCGGCGAAGGCGGATTGGTAACCACTTGAGCTTATGGCGAAAATCAGAAACATGGTCATACTTGCGCAAACCGAAAACGAACCGTATACAGACATTTTGGAGTCGCTCAAGTTTATCGAGTTGCTCTTCAGTCAAATCGAGGTAGCAGATGTCGGCATAGTCGAGGATGGGGAGCATGAGAGATTGAGCGAGGCTAACTTTAGTGGTAGTCGGCAGAAAGTTCCGCAGTCTACGGAGTGAGCCCGCAGCAGCAAATATCCTCCGACTGGTTTCAGTTATTTGCGGCTGCCAACTCAGCTCTGCATCCATGATCACACCAAGATTTTTGACAGTTTTGGAAAAAGGAATTTGGTTCCCGTCAAACATCACCGGGTCCACCTCATCCCAACAAATTTTAACTAAAAGTCTAGAGCTACCAATAACAATGACCTGAGATTTGGAAGGATTAACTGCAATGCCAAAGGATTTACTCCAGTCTGATATGTTTAATAAGTCACGATTTATAGCAGCAATTCCTTCGTTCAGATTATGCCACTCAGTTTGCGAGTAGATTTGAAGATCGTCTGCATATAGATGGTAAGAAGAGGAAAGATTAGAAGTTATGGAATTTATGAATACTGAAAACAGAAGAGGAGAAAGCACGCCGCCCTGGGGTACACCAGCAGATACATCGCACCAAGATGAATACACATCCTCAACACGTATACGCTGCCGGCGATCACACAGGTAACTACGAAACCATTCAATCGCCGTTGGAGATATGTGAAGAGAGCCCAAAATACCAAATAGAATATCGTAGTCAACATTATTAAAAGCATTACTAAAATCTAGCAATGCTAATACCGTCAACTTACGATTATCCATGCCTTTGCGGATATCATCAGTGATTTTAACAAGAGCAGTAGTTGTGCTATGCCCCGGACGAAATCCCGATTGAAAGGAATTGTGTAACATATGACTATTGAGGAATTTGGAAATTTGCTGATGTACGAGGCGCTCAAGGACTTTGGACAGGAATGACAGGATGGAAATCGGTCGGTAATCTGAGAAAGTTTTAGGGTTTGATTTTTTAGGAAGAGGGATAATCTGTGCCTCTTTCCATAGGGTAGGAACTACTCTGTGAGAAATAGAGAAATTGAAAAGGTGTAGAATTATAGGAAGGATTTCGTCAATGATGGGCATAAGCATGCTGCGGCTAATATTGTCACTTCCGACCGCCTTGGAGGTTATATGTGTCATGCTCTGCTTCACACCACAACCGGTAAATTGTTCAAAAGTGAAATATGATGAGTCAGGAGTTGGAACGGGAGAGAGACGCAGCAAAGTTTGAGCCTTCACCGAACTGTCAAGGCATGAAGAAGAGGAAAAGTGTTGATTTAACAAATCCAGGTTTAAATCTGCGGAAGTGGAATGTTGAGTTTGTTTGCCAACTCCTAATGACTTCAGAAATTTCCAAACCTTGGCTGGTTCACCATCACTGACAGAACTATGTATATGACGGCGTTGTGCATCCCTACACATCCTATTGCAGCGATTTCGACGTTCAATGAATTTATCCCTATTTGAATCGGTTGCGCTGATGCGAAGTTTAGTTTTTGCAACGGTTTTTTTATGGATCAGCAATTTAATCTCGTCATTTAGCCAAGGAGCAGGATGATATTTTAGCTTAACGGCCTTAAGAGGAGCATGTTTATCGAAGAGTTTGGTAATCATTGAGTTAAACTGAGTAACTTTTTCATCAATGGAGTTGCAACTAAATATTGCCTCCCAGTCTACATCTTGTGCATCTTTTCGGAGTTCTTCTACATTCATACCACTAAAGTTGCGCTGAAAAATATATTTAGGTTTAACCTTCGGCGGACGAACCTTATATGATAGGTAAATAAGGTCATGGTAAGAGAAGCAGTCCGCCGAAAGCTGGCCATGCTTAGCAGAGTGAGAAGGAGAAGACACAAGAATAAGGTCTATAAGAGACGGTGTGCAATTTGGGAAATGATGGGTGGCATTAAGTGGAAGTATGGTGAGGTTATGGGCTGCCGTTACAGCCCTGAGTTTACGTGCTCTACTTAGGTATTGAAGGTCTTGTTTTTGGAGACAAGTGTTGAAGTCGCCCATAATAATGGTGTGGTTGTATTGCGGTATGATATCCTCCAGCAAGCCCTCAAAAGAAGCAAAATAATTGACGTGGCAATTGTGGCTATAGAAGGCACCCAACAAGACTTTGCTTTTGTTCATAAGCACTTCCAGAAACAAGTGCTGGCCGACGTTTGTAGGGCAAGGTTGTGAGGACATGCTGATGATTTTATATGGGATATGAGAACGTAGGTATATCGCAATACCCCCACCACCAGCCTCGACACGGTCGTTGCGGATGAGATTAAAACCCGGAAGAGAGTAAGAATTTGATGAAAAATAGGGCCTAAACCAGGTCTCGGAGACCACAATTGCGTGGAGGTTCTTTTCGGTAAAGGATGCCAACATCTCTTGATAATGCTTAGGAATGCTCTGGGCATTAATATGTACAACATTGAAATTCTTGGGAACATCACCAAGTATGTCCTCAATGTTCTCAGATAGGGAAGGAAAGCTACGGTAACTGTCATCACCATCACTATCAGCACCAGTGCCAGATGAGCAAGACAAAAAAGGTGCTACAAATTCATCATCACTCTGCTCCGACATTAGCACTAAAGAGTTAATAAAAAAAATAGTACTTAAATAATAAATGTAAATAAAAATAAAATATATTATTCTTTTAATAAATATACCTATTACAATAAATAATACACAAATGAATATGAATAAAATATAAAAGTTAATAATAATATTATTATTCCAATACCAATATAATGCTCAGCTATAAACCACCCTCCAGTAGTGTAGAGATTACAATAAAAAAAAATATGAAACACAAGCAAAACTCGAGGTAGAAAAAAAACAATAATTAAAAGCATTCACAATAGGGTAGGTAAACTCCAACAAAGCCAGTAGTAACAGAAAAATAAATAATAATAAAAAACAATAAAAACAGAAATGGCACAACGAATTTGCATCACCATGCCATACGCTAAAGAGACTAGTTGGCTGTCAATGTCACCGTGAAGAAATAATATTTAAAAAAAGGAAAAAAAAACAGACAGATGTAAACAAATCAAATGAACAATAAGATTAACTATTTTACCCACCTTGCAAAATAAAAAAGAATACATTGTAACTACCTCGGTTTCCAAACAAAATAAAATGGATTATTGGAACAACTCCGCAAAACAAGAAGGCTTTACGTAGTGGATCTAGGAGCCGTCGCCCGCGCCGCCGCACAGTGGGCTGAAACGGGAAATCAGCGGACTTAGGAATCAAAGTTGATAATTCTATTTTTTTTAAATGGTGATCGATAGAGCTAATTAATACAATAAAAAATTGTTCTACAATAATTCTTAAATACGAATAATTCTCGAGGAAATCGACTTTGTGTGAAAAAAATGTATGAAACGACATATGTTTTGGTCTCTAGCTTCCAACTTATGGTCGATCCCGCACTTTGGGCAGCAATTTATTATAGTATAGGTCTTTACCTTTCACCTGACACCAAGAAGTCCTGCCCCGACCCGCCCTTTCGGAAAATAGAAGCGATTGAAAATGTTGTGTTTTCAAGTTACCATTTACGACCAAATCTTTACAAATTAATAAAATAAATAATAAATAAATATTGCACGACGTTACACACAGCGCAATCTAGCCCCAAACTAAGCACTAGGCTTGTACTATGGGTACTAGACAACGGATATACTACATATTATACTTTTTTTTTTTTTTGTAAATACATACATATGATACATAGAAAACACTGAATATCCCATGTCTTCGGACCGTGGTGAGTCCTAGGACATGTTGGTTTCCTCACGATGTTTTTCCTTCACCGTAAGAGCGATGTTATTAGCGCACATACCTTTTTCTTAAAGAAAAAGACATTGGTGCGCGGTCTGTCTGGATTCGAACCCACGACTCTCAGAATGAAAGCCGGGGTATCTACCACTAGACAAACACCGCTCTTTTTTGTATTTTGTATGTTGTTGGATGTGACTAGTATATCATAAAACAATGATATGACACCTATTCTACATAACTTTTTGAAAATCGTACAATTTCGAGTTAAGCTAAATGTTTTTAAACATTGAAAAAAATAACATAGTAATGTAGTAGCAAGGTAAACAACCTCTTCCAAGTATAGATATACTTAGTGAAGTAACAATAGGTAAGTACTTCACTAAATAACAATAGGTAGCCTATCTACCTATTGTATCGTAGTACTTCAGTCTTAATAATAAGACCCACTTATTATTACGTTTCTAGGAAATTGCGGCATCCTTCAAAGACTACCTGTGATAATGAGTGTCCTTGCGGTTTTACTGATGAGTTGATGAGTCCAACCATCCAGTAGATACTAGTATAGGTAAATAAATATATACGGTATTTCAATAGAAATACCGTATATATTAATGGTATCTAATAAGATACCATGATAAAATATTATAGTGATTTAGATGAGTATAGTTTAAGGTAATTAGGAACTGGGGTGTAATAATGAAAAAGAAAAATATGTTTGTGTGTCTATAATAAAAAGTTACAACAGAAATATACATATATATAGGGACATCTATTAACAATATATGAACAAAGTTAACTAAATTAATGCTTATAAATAACGCTAACTTACACTGAATTCAATTCAAATTCATATAGAGCAATGTATACATATACATGATAATTTAAAACGTCAACTACGATACTACTGTGGTTTCGGAACGCGCCCTCCGTAATATATTCACAAGATATAAATAAATGCAAACTAAAAATAAGAAATACAAATACAAGATCAATAAATATAACAATATGAGAAAACTAAAATCAACAAATTATTCTATTCAGAATCGCTATCTTGGAAATTACTTACATCAATAAATTCTGTTTCAGGAGTTTCATTCAGAAGAGGCATCAGGAGATCAAGACATTTTGGAGAGAGAGACATTCTAGTTTTCTGGCTCATTCGCGGTCTTATAATGCTAAGCTTTGGATCGGAAGACAAAAGAAGGTTATGGAGAATATCCTCATTTGTCGCAACCCTGCTATTTTTTCTAGAATGACCCTCTCTGAATTTTCTAAAATCTTTATTACGGGCTTCTGATGCTTCTTCTGAAAGCTTACCAATAGGCAACAAACCAAAATGTTCAATAATGTTAGCTCCATGCATAAGTAATTTATGCACGCTAGATGGCATATAATACCATGGGTACAATCGAACATAATTGTCTGCTGTCTCTTGGCAAAACTGTGAAAATTTTGAAACATTCACGTGTTCTCCAGACGCAATGGTTTGGAGAATAACGTAAAACCTTTCAATTAAATCTTCATTAAGACCTGTGATTCGTGCACTTGTCTTAAAATCTCTAAAAAATCTTCTCGCCGTGTTTCCATCATTAGTAGTACCCGCTCCCTGCTTCACGATGTCAATATGTAGGCCACAAGTTTCCTTAAATTCTTTTTGAATTGCTTCTTTTCTTTGTGTTAACACGGCTCGAAGATCTCCTCTGGCACTCCATTTTTTAAAATCAAGCCTGTAAGCTGCAACAAAACAAACACAATTACTATTGAATATCTAAACAAAAATGCAACTTTCTTATATTGACAAAAAGTAGATGATTTATACCTATATGAAGAAGGCATTCCATACATCTTATCCAGCCGTGTAATGAAGATAGTCCGTACTGGTATATATCCTCATTCTTTGGTTTCCTCCTTACCGCTTCTAAATCGTTCATCTCCGATGGCCTGGCACTACATATATCGCAAGCTGCAGAAGACGTCTCGGATATGATTGAGGTAATCTTACCGTCAATCATAGTAAGTAATAAATTGTGGCCAATCGTTGTCTCTTTGTAAATTGTGGGCATCAGTGTTGCGATCTCCTTCTTTATTCTATTCATCTCTGTTGTTACCACTTCTTTGGTTTCTCTTATATATTTAAAAGATATTGGACGGCAGTAAAATGTAGATGAAGGTCTGTCGTTTTCCCAAATCACGATATTTTCTTCATTGTGCAGCTGAAGAGGCACCAAACTAGCCATAAAAATGCTGGAATCGTCGAATTCTCCTCTTTGTTTATAATTACTCTGCCCTGAAGCTCCATCGAATCCCCATTTGCTAGTAAGCTTCAACTCTGCACGGGAATCTGCTTGAATGTTATTAGCTTCCATTATTCGTGTGATGGTTAAGTTCAAAAGTGCCTGTAATTTAATTTGAGCGCCATCTTCACTTATGCTGATGTCTTTTTTGGGCGGATAACAATCTTCTTTTGCTTGTTTTATCGCATAATAGGATGGATAAACTTCGCATCCTTGCTCACTTGCAGAGTCCCTTAAATTTATATACTGCCACTTAGATAGTTTAAGGGATACAAGAAGACCCAAAGCCTTATCGGGAGTGTAGGCTTCTTCTCTTTTCTTTCCCTTTAAACTCGCTTCTACTTTAGCTGCATCTTCTGGGTGTTTCATAAGGTGATCTAAAATTTTGCTTACTCGTAATTCTCCACTGTTACGAAAGGCCCTCACTGCAGTAGCACCCGATTCTTCAGACGAAAGCGATTTGTCAAGTGAATGACTTATACGCCTTCTCTTTTGCCGTTCACCCAAATTTTCAAACTGCTTTCTGGGTGTGAAGGTCGAAGTAGATGCTCCCGAAGTGCTAGGTTGAACATTTTCTTTCTGAGCATCAACCGGGTCAATTTCTTGAAGAATTTCATGCACATTTTCTCGAGAACACACTACATTCGGCCACTCTATTGAACTCTCCAACCAATCTCGGTGTATTTTTAAAAATCTTTGTAGGGTCCTATTTGCCTTCCGCCACTTCAAAACTATTTTCGATGAATATTTCTGGCAAAACTTAACTAACTGTCCACTTTCTTCTTCATTGATCTCTTTTCCCAATCTCTCCTTTAAAAGTTCAAAAAGTTTTGCAGAGTCTGAAAACGAGTCTAATTCAGTTCTCATCAACACAAACAGGTCAATATTGTTCACTAAATTCTCCATTATCACCACGAATATTGAAATGTTTATGGGACAAATGACAAAATCCGAATGACTGTTGCAATTACATTACATCCCTTAAATAGTCGCACCCCCAACAACCTACCTAACATGCCATATTCATAAAGTACCTATCTAATCCCCTTTTACAACTCATCAGTAAAACCGCAAGGACACTCATTATCACAGGTAGTCTTTGAAGGATGCCGCAATTTCCTAGAAACGTAATAATAAGTGGGTCTTATTATTAAGACTGAAGTACTACGATACAATAGGTAGATAGGCTACCTATTGTTATTTAGTGAAGTACTTACCTATTGTTACTTCACTAAGTATATCTATACTTGGAAGAGGTTGTTTACCTTGCTACTACATTACTATGTTATTTTTTTCAATGTTTAAAAACATTTAGCTTAACTCGAAATTGTACGATTTTCAAAAAGTTATGTAGAATAGGTGTCATATCATTGTTTTATGATATACTAGTCACATCCAAAAACATACAAAATACAATTTGTAAAGATTTGGTCGTAAATGGTAACTTGAAAACACAACATTTTCAATCGCTTCTATTTTCCGAAAGGGCGGGTCGTGGCAGGACTTTTTGGTGTCAGGTGAAGGTAAAGACCTATACTATAATAAATTGCTGCCCAAAGTGCGGGATCGACCATAAGTTGGAAGCTAGAGACCAAAACATATGTCGTTTCATACATTTTTTTCACACAAAGTCGATTTCCTCGAGAATTATTCATATTTAAGAATTCTTGTAGAACAATTTTTTATTGTATTAATTATCTCTATCGATCACCATTTAAAAAAAATAGAATTATCAACTTTGATTCCTAAGTCCGCTGATTTCCCGTTTCAGCCCACTGTGCGCCGTCGCCCCAACTCGCCGTGGTTTTGGTTTTTTCGCCTTGACCATGGAATCGTCCGTGGCTGGGCCGGAAAAAGTTATGAGCTCTTCCACACGTCGAACACAATGCCGCGTGCCCCCTGCGTCGAGGACAAAAACAGAGCCTCGGTGCGTCCAGGATCTAGAAATTCCGAAGTCCTGCCTCGCCCTCATGAAGAGCTGATGCCTAGATCTAGTGAGAAACTCTGAGAGAGTGAAACCTGAGCCTTTCAGTTTCGACTTGGCCAGCCAGATGTTGTCACAATCAGTCTGATAGTAAAATTTAATCAGAATAGGTCTCGGCTTAGATGAATCAACCCTGCCCATCCTTTGGCATCGACGTATGCTACTCTCTGCAAAGGTACTCAGTGCTAACCGGTCCCTCAGGGCTCCCACAATGGTTGCAGACAACACCTCGTCCTTGGCCTCCGGGACACCATGTAGTAGCAGGATGTCTCTCCTGCTTTGTTGCTCCATGGCGTCGATAGTCTGAGACATGACCCCTATTTGTTGCTGTAATGCCTTCAGGGCTTTGGTAATGAAGACTTTATATGTGGCAAACTCCGCTGCAAGGTTCGCAACACTGGGGGATGCAAGCAAATTCTTCTGCAGCTCACCCTCGAAGGCTGCCATACGCTTGTTGAAGTCCGTCTCTAGTTGAAAAAGTGACTGTTGGTCCATGATTTGTGTGGAGTGAAATTACTTCTTATGTGCTTGTTGGATCTTCACAAAAACACACACTGGTAGGTGGAGTTCACTATACTTCGCGATTTTGCATAAAGTATGTAGTTTATTAGACTTTATATATATTAAAATTTAAATTAAATATAAAGGTGAACCTGCTAGTTTTTTTACACCTACCCGAAAAAAAAGGCTTAATACATATTAAAACTATAAATTAAATTAACATGTAATGTTACACACCTTAATATAACATAGTTTTTTAAGTTCACACTAACAATAATATGGATCATTGGTCTGAAATAAATAATATAAATATATAATATGAAATATATACATATTATTATATATTATTAATACTGCACCAATACTATACTACTACAATTATTATTGTGCGTGCTGTATACTTTATTGGTAATCTGACTGTACACACATTTAAATAAAATGGACGACGGCTTAGGGATCGGAGTTTGGACTTTGGACTGCCGCTATTTCTTGACGGGTTGTTGTAGGTAAATTTGTAGTTTTAAGTGTAATTGTAATTTAATTTTGTTTAGTTCAGTTTTAAGTTTAATAAAATAGATATTTGTTATTAAATAACGGGGTATTTACCATGTTTAAATTTGTTTTTGATAGAACTCGATATTTAGCCAGTGATTTCAACTGACTTGTTCATGAGACTGGAGATTGCGGGTAGGTGATGACAGTCCATACCGAACTACCTCCTTCATAATTCGCGTGCTACGTCTTGTTACTGATCCCCTACTATCGTCACTAAGCTCACTATATTCTCGATCCTGCACTCGACACCCAGTGCAGGATCGAGAACATAGTGACCCGAGACCCGCCAGATAGATACTAACGTTTTTCAAATATATTTTTCAAAAAGCAGTGTTAAAACCAGTCTTACAAGTTTGGGAAACACTTTCGTGGTTATTAAAAAATGAGTTTTAAGACGAGACCTGGTTTAAACCATGATTTAGGCATAGTAAATCCTGGTTTAAACTAGGTCTGGCACTTATAACTAATTTTATAATAACCATGTTTAAAACTAAATCAAGGTATAACGTACCTGTAATATCCGACACGGTGGTGAATATATGCGTCATATGCGCTGCCGCGCGCTCCATACAGTAGCGGTGGTAAATCTGTCTCTTGCCGGCTTCCTCGTCTACTGAGAACTGGGGGCAAAACATTCACAGTTAGAGGCAAATAAGTCTAGATCCTGAGGGAATATCAGGATAAAAAGTAGCCTATGTGTTACACCGGTTCTCTAGCTATCTGCGTAGGAAGTTTCATTGCAATCGGTGAAGTAGTTTTTGTGGGAAGGAGTAACAAACATAGATAGATAAAGTATTACAATAGGCGGTCTTACAGCTGAGTCTCATCTGTACAACCTGCCACTTAAGCTAACACAGATCTATTCAATCCTAAGGTTGCCTGGAAGAAATCGCTTTCTGCGATAAAGCAGCCAATTTGTCCAACTTACATTTTAAGCTTTGCTTTTACTCTTTGTATTTGTGTTCTTACACACAAACTTTCATCATTATAATATTAGTAGGATTTAGACGTATGCCTGAGCCAACCCATCATCTAGAAAATGTTTCATAACATACCAAAATCTATACTAATATTATAAAAAGATTTGTATTTGTGTGTGTGTGTGTGTGTCTGTATGTTTGTAATGAATAAACACAAAAACGGACCGATATCAAAAATTCTTTCACCATTAGAAAGCTACATTCACCCTGAGTAACATAGACTACTTTTGATCCCGATGTTCCCACGGGATCGGGACTTACGCAGGTGAAACCGCGGGACGCAGGACGTATTGTTATAAACATGTTAAGAAATATTTCTTACCTTATCGAGGTTATTATAGAAATCAGTGTTGCCAGCGCACAGATATCTCCCCAAGAGAGTCGCGTGAGTTGTGAACACTGTGGCAACATCTACATGACGGACTCTGGAACAAAAACAAAAGTTTAACACATTAGCTTCGTCCCGCAGTTTCACCCGCGTAAGTCCCGATCCCGTGGAAATATCGGGATCAAAAGTAGCCTATAGCCTTCCTCAATAAATGGACTATTCACACTGAAATATTTTTTAAAATCGGATCAGCGGTTCCTGAGATTAGCGCGTTCAAACAAAGAAACAAAAAAACAAACTATTCCGCTTTATAATAATAGATAAATAGATTAAGAAAAGAATAAGAAAATATCAATTTAGAGTGTCGCTGTGTAACCTTTAGATGCCTTAAGTAACCTTCGGCTGCTTAACGGAACTATAACAATATGTTACCTTAACATAATGAGTCCGATACCGGCTTGCCATTCGTGAAAATGGGCCACTACGCGGGGCGGAGTGTCGCTGTAACCTTCGGCTGCTTTACGGAACTATAAGAAAAAAAAAACTATTAAAATTAACATTTTAGCATTAGATATTTTTTTTCTATAATTTAAATATTTACACTTTTGTTTAGTTTTCGCGATGTAGCATTGAAATGAAACTAATTTTTCCGGATTTAATCCGGAAAAAAATAATCCGTATTTAATCCGGAAAAATGAACGGAAACGGATTTCCCGTTTTTTTTAATGTGCCTATTTGATATACGCCATGTTACGCTGTTTTCCATTGAAAGTGATGGTGACCGTCTCTGGAACTATTAGTTCCACGGACGCTCACCATCATATTTAATAGAAAACGCGCGACAACAGCGCAACATACTAATCAAATCGGCACAAAGATTTAATGTCAATTTGTATGGTATAGCAATTCCAGCGTACTTGTATAAAGTTCAGTGTAGCGTCATTAGCCTCAACATCCAAGTGCGGTATCCCCACCGAGGTGGTATCCCACAACTCCTGCTCGTACTCACCTCAGTAATGAACTGCGCCACCATAAACCCCAGTATAACAGCGTCATTAGCCTCAACATCCAAGTGCGGTATCCCCACCGAGGTGGTATCCCATAGTTCTTGTTTATACGCATCAAGTTGCCACGCGCCCGATCCGATGTCGAATAGAATTATCTGCGGGTTGCCGTCTACTAGCCATGTGCCGGTGTGGAGCTGTAAGAGATAATTAAGTCTTAGATTAAAACAAAAAACAAAAGATACGGTACCTAGTGACGGCAAATGAGACGATAAAACTGCGTCTAGCTGACGCACTAGCCTCAGTCGTATGTCGAACCGATGCCGCGTGAGCACGTGCTGTCTCACTGCGATGATCTTTTCGAAATTGATCAGAATGCCTCCTTGCTCATTTTACAAATGCCTGAGTAATTCAGGGAAACAAAAGAAACATTTCACGCGTAATTATTCAAATAATAAAATAAAATTCATATAAAAATAGCTATAATTAAATCAATTTATAAAGACAAATGTTTTTAAATACAATAATTTGATGAAAATGCATGCAGGTGTTACTAGCTCATTTTTCGAATACGCAATGTTAGAATATACCGTATCTACTCTTGTTTGTTTTCATCTAAGAAATAAGGTAAAAAAGGTTGCCTGGAGGTTTTAAGTTTTTTTAACGCTGAATCATGAGTAATAGTTACAGATAGCGACATTCTAAATAGTTCCATCATGACATTCGTTTAAGCGTTGCAATGAGTTTAAAATATTAGAACAATGTTTAAAATTCAAATATTATTAAATAATGGGGTGTTTACCATGTTTTAAAACAAACAACATGGTAAATAGCCCGTTATTTAAGTAGTTATCTGATGAGAAGTTGGTTCCAGGTGCTTCATCAAACCCTAACCAGTAGCACAAGGTCGGATTCTACTGGTAAAAGTCCAAAAGTAAGAAATTTACTACTTTCTGAGGAACTATTTTGATCATCACTCTGAAGATCCTCGTCAGATAAATATAATTTTTTTATGGGGCACCTTGGAACTTCTACCTTCCAAATAAAAAAAAATCATCAAAATCCGTTCCTAAATGACCAATAGATTTTTTTCTCAAATTTTCATGGATTTTCGCGCAATTTTTTGAAATCGGCCCAGTAGTTTTTGAGTTTATTCATTACAAACACACACACACACACACAAAAATACAAATCTTTCCTCTTTATAATATTAGTATAGATATAGATTAGTATGATAAGTATAGAAAAATATACATTGTCTACAAAAATGGTTTTTTCTGTCGAAACTGTAACGAAAAACAATCGAACCTTATACCCCTGGTTCCGCATAGCATTGACTGCTGTAGTCAGAGGGGAATTTGGCGGGAAATCTGCCTCTTCCACTTCCGTTCTAGCGCATTGTTCCTTGAAGGGACCTGGAAGTTAAAGGTCAACTTATGTGACCTTTTCTACAACTTACGTACCTAAGTTGTAGGAGAGGTCATGTAATTGTAGGAAACATCACATAAGGTGTAGAAAGGTCACGTAAGTTGAAAAAGGTCACATAAGTTGTAGGAAAGGTCATGTAAGTTGTAGGAAAGGTCATATTAGTTGTAGGAAAGGTCGCATAAGTTGTAAGAAAGGTCATGTAAGTTGTAGGAAAGGTCACATTGGTTGTATCAGAGTTTACATGAGCTGTAGGAAAGGTCACATAAGTTGTAGGAAAGGTCACGTAAGTTGTCGAAAAGGTCACATAAGTAGTAGAAAAGGTCCCATAAGTAGTAGGAAAAGTCACATTAGTGGTAGAAAAGGTCACAAAAGTTGTACGAAAGGTCACAAAAGTTGTAGGAAAGGTCACATAAGTTGTAGGACAGGTCACATAAGTTGTAGGAAAGGTCACAATTAACGATGTTGAAGCCCGCGGGTTTCAGCATCACTATCACGTGACTTCTTAACGCGTCTAGAATACCAAATATTTGGCGAACCGTGTAGAAGCTAGCCGGCGTCTACATGGTTTTTTTTGCAGAATCGAAACCCAAATCTTAATTAGAATATAGGAAGGAACCCTTTTTAAACTAACACGATTGGAACTCATAATTTTATATTTTCCCCTCAGTCCCCTCGCGACCAAGACCGTTGTAACATGGTCGAAACGTCGAGGAAAGAGAATTAAAAAGTAAAAATCACGCGATTAAGACCCGGGAAAATATAAAATTGCTAATAAAATTATTAATAATTGAACCCATTTCAGTGCGCAATAGACTTACCAAGCAAGCAGTAACTGTCTCCCATCTCCTCGGTGGATACATAGGCCTTTGACCGGATTACCGTGTAGATACCGCCCACTGGAATACAGAAAATATACTGCTATAGAAAATAACTGTGAACACCACACAGCGCCATCTAGCCCCGTGGTAAGCTACTAAGCTTGTGTTACGGTGACTAGACAACGGATGTAATTACTTATCTTTATTTATCTTTTGTAAATACATAAATTTGATACATAGAAAGAAACACCCAGACCAGATTTTTTTATAACGTTACTAGCTGCGCCCGCTGCGCCCCGCGGTTTTACCCGCGTAAGTCCCGATCCTGCGGGAATATCGGGATCAAAAGTAGCCTTTGTGTTATTCCAGGTCTCCAGCTATCTTTATACCGAGATTAATGATAATCGGTTTTGGGGTTTTTACGTGATTCTGCAACAAACACACACACATACATACTCACAAACTTTCAGTTTTATAATTTTAGTAGGATCACGTTTGTTGTATGGGAGCCCCCATTAAATATTTGTTTTATTTTGGTTTTAGTGTTTGTTGTTATAGCGGCAACGGAAATACATCTTCTGTAAAAACTTCAACCGCCTAGCTGTTATAGTTCTTGGGATACAGCCTGGTGACAGACGGACAGACTGCGAAGTCTCAGTAATATGGTCCCGTTTTACCCTTTAGGTACGGAACCCTAAAAATTAGTTTATTATACTCTACTCCAGTTTCTGAAACATAGATCAAAAACGTAAACAAAAGAACTATCAATTTTAAAGGAAAAAGTAAATAAAGAGCTGTCATTCTTAAATAAATGTATGGATTTGTTGATCTGAGATTCTGAAATAAGGTATAGTTTAAAACCATGCGTAGCCGGGTCAAGTCACTAGTATTAGTAGTCATACATAGATTTCTAAGATCATTGTTCTAACTCCTAGGTCTTGTCTTACGTGTAAAGCAAGTCCTAGATACTCCCAGACCGAAACAAAGCCAGTAATCTTGCCTAGCTGGTTTATTGTCCATCTTTGGACAATAGGTGTTACGTTACCAAGGTTTCAACTATGATATTATCATTATATTATAAACCTAGGTACAATAAATGAGTTAAATTAGTGAACTGTACCCTTACCACGAGTTGATAAGTAAATATGAGCACTGTCCTGGCCTTTTTCAAATCTAGATAAAGACTTTTTAAGTAGCTGCGGCTCAAAATAATCCAATCAAAAACATGCTTGTAAAAAAAGTCTCGCAGCTCAGTTCTTCTACCGTAAAAAGTTGTGAGATCCATGTAATTCGAAGTCGGTTATTTTATTAACCCCCGACGGAAAAAGAGGGGTGTTATAAGTTTGACGTGTCTGTCTGTCTGTGTGTCTGTCTGTGGCATCGTAGCTCACGAACGGATGAACCGATTTCAATGTAGTTTTTTTTGTTGATAGGTGACTTTTGCGCGAGTGTTCTTAGCTATGTTTGATAAAAATCGGCTCAGCCGTTCATAATATAAGTTGGTTGAAGCGTTAGATACTATAAGCATGGGTCGGTTACCATCAACTTCTGTGACACATTTCCGCGTCCCCCGACGCGGGAACGTTAGGTACCACATACCTACTCAGAGACATGAAATTTAATTTCGGCTTATTATTTTTGCCTTTTTAAAGTTTAGTTGTGTTTTAACTTAGAAGATTTTTTAAGTCGGGGGGTTTTTAAATTTTTAATTTAACTTTTTCAGTACCTACTTTCTTAAGGGGCCTTCTGTCTTAAGTCATTATTACGTAATTAGCTGATCTAACAGCAACTTATAGAGACCATAATAACAATATTTAAAAAAGTTATGTTTTAACGTCATAGTTATGACTAGATGCGTCCCGCGGTTTCACCCGCGTAAGTTCCAATCCTGTAAGAATATCGGGATCAAAAGTAGATTATGTTACTCCTCGATAATGTAGCTTTCTTTTGGTGAAAGAATTTTTTAAATCGGTCCAGTAGTTTTTGAGTTTATTCTCACAAACATACAGACACACCCACACATACACAAATACAAATCTTTCCTCTTTATAATATTAGTGTAGATGATAGTGGGTTTGTAGTAGTACCTTTGTTAGCAGCTTCCCAAGCAGTTTCGAAGGTCCACCGGTTTTCATCGCTGGCGGCTTGACCGCGGTCCATGAAGCTTGATAGATCATGACTGGATTCAGCTCGGTAGAAACGTCGGGACGAGGATCTGTTTAGAGACATTGTGGTCTGTGGGGGAAGATTACATGTTAGTTTACGAAGAATATTTAGTACTAGCTGACCAGATAGACGTTGTCCTGCCCGTTAAATATATTGTTCATCAAAATCGGTTCAGCTATTTTTTTTATAGGCACCTTCTCCTGAGAATAGCAAACACGACAAAAAAAAAAGAATTAGTCAAATCGGTTCAGCAGTTTACGCGTGATGCCGTCGCCAAGGGAAATAGGAATTGAATTTTAGATAATAAAAAGATAGAAATAGACAGACAGACGAACAGTGGAGTCTTGGTAAAATAATTGCGTTTTTATCCTTTGGGTACAGCTTTAAATTTTTTTATAAGTAAATTCATGACGATTTTTGCTTTTTTATGTATGGATTGTATGTAGGTGACATTGTTTCCAACATTTTGGTGTAGTTTCAAGAAAATAACTTCTTAAACTTACACGACTTAACGACGACGACACCATATTAATTTTAACTTCGTATTGTTTCAAAGCCTATCCACATTTTAGACACATTTTAGAGACTGGTTTTTTTTCAGTCATTTTTTGTCTAAACTTTCGATGAAATTGACAGGGATTTTTAGTTTACCTTGTATTTATACACCCCATAAGAGCGCTTGCTATCTAGATAGCATTAAATAATTAAAATATTTGGATTTCGGGAACCAGAAACCTTCTAAGTCGCAAGTCGCACATGGGTCGCCGACGCGCCATTGCGGTTCAAGATTTGAATTCACACTCAAAACTGGATATAATCCAAAATTAAAATACAATTTTTAGCGTACAAATATTGGCACTTTGCATAATACTAAAAAAAACTTATCAATTGAGTTTCATCTTTAAAATCTTACCAATAAGATGGTATTTCTATTGTATATTTAAAGCAACTAGATTTTTAAATAAGTTGTAAATTGTACTCTATTTTGTTTGCATTTGAAGTTCTTTTTGATTTGTCGTATTTTGGGCGTTGATTTAATGCCAAGGTTGTGGTGTAAGATTGCTTATCATGTAGGTCTTTGGAGTTAGATAATAAGTAGGTAGGTAGGTAAATCATTGACCGATAGTGCAGAGTTATACAGTTCAGTAAAGTGGAAAATAAATAGACAAGTCCGTATATTGGCCGGCTATGTGTAGGGTTCCGTAGTTTACGTAGAATAATACGGATCTACTTAACTACCTAGAGAATTGGAATTTTCTTAAAATTTGACATTTTATTTCTTGCAATTAATCGTATGGAAAAGAAAAGATCCCGCGGGATCAAAAGTCTAAGCTATCTATAATAAATAATAAATAAATAATCTGAACAACACACAGCGCCATCTAGCCCCGTGGTAAGCGACTAAGCTTGTGTTACGGTGACTAGACAACGGATATAATACTTATATTTATTTTGATTTTTTTTGTAAATACATACATATTATACATAGAGGAACACCCAGACCAGACACAAATAATTTTTTTTAAGCATAAATATTTGCACCCGGCGGGAATTGAACCCGCAACCTTCTGCGAAAGCGCGAGCCACAGAGGTCGTCAAATCTATATTCTAAGTTTCATCGCAATCGGTTCAGTAGTTTTTGCGTGAAGGAGTAACAAAGTCACATACCTACATACAGACATACTTGCAAACTTTCGCTTTTATAATATTAGTAGGATTACTATCGTGAATAGAATACCTAATACTATATAAGTATTACGTTTTCTAATTTATCTAAATTTTATTTCTGTTCTAATTAGAAAATGAAAAAAAAAGTAGTAGGGGAATGGGGATTTTGTCTTTATCCAGGGAGGAAACAATTGATTACGTGCGTAACGGTCGAAAACAGAAACGCAACTCAAAATATGAGTTCTACTTAAACAAGTAAGCACCTCTCAAATTCAAAAATTCTCATACTATTTTTAAATTTAAATTGCTCAATTATTTAAGTACGCCACTTAAAATTTGAGGCGTACAGCGCCTCAAATTTTAAGTGGCTTTCCTGTATTCGGCTGTAATACGAGTATACTTTCCTCTTAAGAATGTTATCTGTAAGTTTTATCTAGTATTTACAATCCATTGCCATGACGATAACGTCGACTGGATCGTGGACATCATAATGCTCACTGCTCACTTAATTGCACCAGTACTAAGCCACATTATTAACTTGTGTCTTATTTATGAAGTTTTTCCTACTAAACTTAAAAGAACGATAATAAAACCCTTGTATAAAAATAATGATAAACAAGCTATGAAGTCGTATAGGCCTATCGCTCTAATACCTACCATGTCTAAAATATTTGAAAAGGTTATATATGAAAATATTTATAGATATCTAGAACATAATAACATACTAGCTGACGAACAACAAGGTTTTAGAAGAAATAAGACTATAAATTTAGCTATTTTTAGATTTTTGAGAACTATTATATCTAATCTGAACTCAAAGCTCAAAGTATGTGCCCTTCTCATGGATCTGACAAAAGCGTTTGACCATGTTGACCATACAATACTTGCAAAAAAGCTCGAGATGTATGGTGTTAGAGGTAGTGCTTTGACCTTACTAAAGTCGTACTTAAGTAACAGGCAACAAGCAACCCAGATCACTAGAATATGTCTGACGTCTAAGACACAAAAAACATATATCTCTGACTACCTAGATGTAAGATATGGCGTACCGCAAGGTAGTGTTTTGGGGCCTCTATTATTTAATATTTATATTAACGATCTCCCTAAATCAACAAAACAGCCAATGGTGCTGTTTGCTGATGACAGTACTGTCATGCTCTCTAGTAGAAACAAAATGTCACTAGAAGACAGTACTAACGAAGCACTTAGAGATGTAATAGAGTGGTCACGGTCTAATAACCTTTCAATAAATCTTGACAAGACCCACAACTTGCCATTTACTATCAGTGGAACTCAACGTCTTAATTTTAATATAGTTCATAATGGTCACTCAATTGAGGAGGTTACTAGGGCAAAGTTTTTAGGACTGACTATAGACCGTAATTTAAATTGGAAGGAGCATGTCGATAATGTATGTTCAAAACTAAAACAATTTGCTTATGCACTTTTTCGGCTGAATAAAGTTGTGAACACATCCGCCGTATTAACTTCTTACCATGGTCATGTAGAATCGATACTGCGATATGGCGTCATGTTCTGGGGTAACTCAGTTGAAAGGAGTGCAGCATTTAAAGCTCAAAAGAAATGCCTCAGAGCAATCTTTTCTCTTAAACAGATAGAAAGCTGCAAACCATATTTTGAAAAGTACCAGTTATTGACTTTACCATGTCTGTATATCTATGAAATCTCAGTATTTGCTAAAACACATTTAGATTTATTTGACACTCTCAAAAGTAAGAGATATAAGAACAAACTAGCTTATCCTCAAAACAAATTTTCTAATCTCGAGAGGAACGTGTTATGCATGATCCCTCTTGTTTATAACCACCTACCGACATCTATTATCGAATTGCAGAGTATTATAGGCTTTAAACATGACTTGAAATTATTTTTGTTAAATAAATGTTATTACAGCGTTGACGAATTTTTAAAGGATAAATCGTTTAAATATTAGATCCTTCTGAAATTTTTTTAATTATTATGACCATTTAACCATTTAATAAATAATAATAAATATAGACAATATTAACATTGTATTAAGTTATTGAATTGAATTGTTTGACAGCATTGAATAAATTTTACGTTCTAAAGTCAAAGGAATTGATATTGTAATTGAAATTGATAAATGTAACGTCAACAATAACGATATAATAATTATTGCATGCCCTATGGTTGAGTAAGGCGATTTTTTATTTATACTTGTAACACCAAATTATGTACCCTTATTCGCAATAAATGAATTATGATTATGATGATTATGCTTATGTTTTGCTATCAACACACACACACTACGTATCCACATGTTTTACAATTATAACCGCTAGTTATATCACCTAGATAGGTAGGTACTTAATCTTCCTTCCTTACACGCACCGATCAGATAACCAGATGTTCTAGGTCAGTGCTTACACGTAACTAGGGAGCGGTGTTGGTCTAGTGGTAGATACCGCGACTTTCATTCCGAAGGTCGTGGTTTCGAATTCAGGCCGACCGCGCACCAATGTCTTTTTTTTTAAGACAAACATCGCTCTTACGGTGAAGGAAAACATCGTGAGGAAACCGACATGTCCTAGGATAAACCACGGTCCGAAGGCATGGGATATTCGCCAATGCGGAGTAGGAGGCTCCCGTGGCGTCTTAAGCCCTCTAAGAAATCACGTACAATGGCCCAATTGTAAGTGCGTAAAAGGCTCAGCGAAACTAAATAACACGTAACTAGCTGCAGTTTTTTTTTAGAGTGTTAGTGGTCTAGTGGTAGATACCGCGACTTTCATTCCGAAGGTCGTGGTTTCGAATTGTTGGATTGTTTTCGATAAAGCCAATTGCGATAAAACTTGGTGTTCATATAGAGAATAGCTGAAGTCTTCTTTTCACAATATACAATATTTTGAGTTCACACCTGTTCCTTCATGTTCTAGGATTTAAAGTCAAATTGTAGTATCAACTAAGTAATATTATAAATATAAAAATTTTAGATTCTTCTTCTGTTTTCGCGATGTTGTATTGAATTTAAAGACATTAAAATTTTTTAAAAAAAAAATGTAAAAATTTTATTATATTTTTTTTATTTCATTTTTTTATTTTTTATTATTATAAAAATTCTGTGTGTGAGTAAGTATTATGAACATTATTCTTATAATCTTATGCTACCTACTAATATTTAGGAAGTCATGTTTGTTTGTTAGTATGTATGTGTGTTTGTTGCTCCTTTTCGGGGGTTTTTGTTTATTTTTGTAACTACTTACTTAATACTTCTTATTAAATGTTTTAATCATTTTTATTTTCCTTCCTGCGTTTTTTTTATTATTTTGTTATTACGGGTTTAAATTTCTAATGTGATTGATTATGTAGGTACTGTGTAAGTTGTATGTCTGTCTGAATAAACATCTTTTCTTTCTTTCTCTTTCACGCAATAACTTTTTTTTTTTTTTAATTTATTTAACGGAAAAATCAAAATTATACATATAAAATTAAAACCAAATAACAGTAAAAAACCAATGAGGTTTATAAACATGTTACCCTTATCTATGTCGTTAGTTGTCCTAAAAAATAGGATTTAAGTTTAGATTTTATGCTATTAGGTTTCATGTCATTAATATTACGCATACTCGGGGGTAGTTAACTACAAAACTGATTGCTATGAAACTTGGTATATAGATAGTAGCTACTTTTTATCATGATATTACCACGGGATGGGAATCTATAATAGGTGGACGCTCTGGGCACTGCCAGACACTAATACAATATGAAAGTCTGTTAGGTATGGATGGTTATTTATACTTTACACAAAAAATAATGAGTAGATTGCTATGAAACATAAACTATTATCAGAGCCCCGGAGTTTCACCTGCCTAAGTCCTCATTCCGTGGGATTATCGGGATCAAAAGTAGCCTATGTTATCGATATTGTAGCTTTCATTTAGTGAATGAATTTTTTAAATCAGTCCAGTGGTTCCAGCGATTACCCGGAAAATACACACTTTACTCCATACATAAATGTTACCAACATTACCTCTTAGTAATATTAGTATAGATTGACAGCTAGGTCCATTGGCTATTTTTATGTCGATATTCACACAGGATATGGACCAATGCAGAAGAAACCCTGAGGTTTCCTGAGGTGAAGATAGTAAACTATATAGGTACAATTAGAATTAGGTTTTATATTTTATAAATTTGCTATAGTTTTTTGATATTTTATCTACCTATTTATAGGTTTATGACGGAGGTTACCGCAACACATGAGGTGGCCCATCTAACCAATCCGTAACCTTTACATGTAAAATTACTACGAATATCTTGAACAAAATTTAATCTGTAAAATATCTTGCGAATAACAACAAATAACCAACCTTCTTCTCCACAATAATAGAGCCCCACTAAATCATTGAAAGATACTTGACAAACCAGACTATTTTTATCCGAAAAACTTGAATAAATAGCAGACACGAGCGGAAGAAAAAACGCGACACTTACCTAAGCTCGCACTTTTTCGCCTATTTCACACAGAAATATTCACGAAAGACACTTTTTTAACACTTTTAGCTTTACAAAAAACGTGTTCTTATCGTGTTTTATTCACAAAATCATTTATTACGATGTCGGTGAACGTGGAAAAAAGGAAAATAAGTCTACGCGGGTAGAAAATTCAAATCTGTTTGAAAGAATTTGACAGAACGTCAAATGCGTGAAGTGTGAAGGTCACCTTGAAGTGACAGTTGTAGGGATGGGGTCATGTTCGTTGTTAGTAGTAAAATCGGTGAAATTTACCGGTTTCTTGTATCTTAAGTTTAAGATAAGCTTGTGTCAAGTAACTTGACTCATAATTGACACAAGGTTCAAGATCAATGTATAGAATAACTGTTCTATGTATAACAACGTGTGTCTACCGCCGCAATGACTATAGATGTGACAGCTGTGTCGCTCGAATTTCAAGTGTCATTGATGTGTAGACAGTACTTGCACGCGAGGCTATTTTTACGAACCTTGTAACACTTAGCAAGCAATAAATGATTGATTGACTGTATCCCTTATTTCAGCCCTGTCATCTTTTAGGTGAGCGAACGGGGTCTAAGATGTAGCACGATTACCTTGAATATATAATTTAAAAAATTAAATGCTAATTACACGTTCATGGCTACGGAATGTGGGGAAGTTTTACCATGTGTGTAGGTCGACTTGATGGCGTCACAAAGTCACAAAGCTCTTGCCACAGTGTGGACGCTATCGACATTAGTTTGAAATTTGTGTCAGTGTCAAGGTCACCGTGTAGGCGAAACTTAAGCTCAAAATATTCAACTGAAGTGCGTTTCATCTTTAATTACCTATGCCGTCATGTTGGTAGCAAAACAAAAAAGTCTTGCCTTAATATCTTGAATGTGCTATACCCCTAACTTTGAATACAGGAAGATTCATTCATTCATTATTTATATACAAATCCGCCTAAATTCAAGGTAGCACATTTTTGTTTTGTACTTTGCACTTTTTTGTTTTGCTAACAACATGACGGCTTAGGAATTTAAGAATGAAATGCACTCTAATTATTGCGACACGGGCGGTGGACACACAGGGACAGTTAATGTCTTGTGTCAAGACACACCGTGTATCCCTAGCTTTAAAGCTCAAAATACACGACAGACACCGTGTGTCCGTCCACGCACCGCCCGCGCCGCAATAACTAGAGTTGTAGATTGCATCGGTTGTGTCACGCTTGATATCAAGTGTCGACTTATAGTAATGTTTGGTAAAACAGTCAAGAAGTCTGATCGTTCCTTAAAAATAATTAAATGTGAATGCAGCTGTTACAAGTAACCAATCAAAATCGAGCTTGCTTTTGACATATTCATGAAAAAACATGGCGGTTCTCCTTTGCTTGCGGGCTTGCTTGCTTCTTAGGTAACCAGCGTTCCCGAACCTCCCGATTAAACGGGAGATCTACTGATTTCCAAACCAATCTCCCGATCTACCGTAAAGCGATAACATTCTCCCGTCTTTTTATCATTACTACAAAAATCATCTAAAAACCGGAGCTACATCGGCTATTATCCACATATGCAGAGCTTTTCCAAATTTAATTAACAACTAACGGTCGATCTGCAAAAACTTGACACTGAACTGAATGGAGAGAACTTCGGAATACTTTTATATAGTATAAATTCAAATGACCCAATAGAATTTTGGGGAGCTGTAAGTCTGTTTGTGTGATTCCCCATTTTGGCAAAATTTGTTTTCGATATATTTTCACTTCACTTCACTCTTCGGCTAATGTAGAAAAATTTTTTTTTCTAGCATAAATTTATTGAAAACGAAACAAATTTTCATCTTCTTGAAGTTTGAAGGTATTTTATATTCCAAGCGTCACATGGATGGTCTGTTGCTTTGATTTTAATATTGACAAAAGATGTTTGGTACTGTGCTGTGTCAAAAGAGCATTGGTATGACAACAAAAGTGACTGATTTTTTATTATAATTAATTTTTTTTTTTTTTTTTTATTTAGTCACAAAATCTCCCGTTTTCTACCGATATTTTGCCCACATTTCTACCGACTTATTTTTCTTTGGTTTGGTAACACTGTAGGTAACACTTTTTTCAGTCTTTGAATAAAAAGTGTAATTTCTTTGATTATTAGAATAATCTACAGGCTACAATGGTGTCAATTCGAGCAAGCCAAATTCCGACTTAACTTAACCTAAAATTAGTTAAGACGTGTCAAATTACAGATTGCTATTCAGAAAACGCCGACTTAACTTATTATGACAGGACTAAACCAAAATAAGTTAAGTCGAACTAAATTAGGTTAGAAAACGTTTTTAGCTATTCGGAACGACCACAAAACAACCAAAATAGTAAACGTCAAACTAAAATTAAGTCGCGACTAATTTTGTGTGGACTAAAATTGGTCGTTGAAGTAAATAACAACATTTATCGAATAAATAACGTTACGATCGACGAATTTGTAATTTTGGCTGTAGTACGGGCTGAAAGGTGTTCTGAGTGCCGGCCTTTATGGACAGGTTTAGTGAAAACCCTCAGAAAATCGTGTTTTGTTAAATGTTTTTGTTTAATTTTATTGCAAAAGCAATGACGAAGGGCTTAGATTAAAACGATTAAGAGACTGTTCCAATCCATTCGTATTGCCGGATAACAAATTTAAAAAACTGTTTTGTATACCTACCAAATGACTACGACCTGCTGGACTTTCACAAACTACTCAGTCGTGACACCAATGATCGTCTCAGAGGTCACCACCTCAAATTACGCACCACCATCTCGGACAACAACCCTCACGAACATTTCTTCAGCAACAGAGTGGTCAGAGCGTGGAACAAGCTACCAAAGGACATCATCTCGGCACAGTATCAGCCAGTTCAAGAACAAACTTGACAAATACTTAGCCAATACAGAAACAGACTAAGAATAGCTGGATACAGGCATCTATCAATTGTATCAACTGCCTGCCTGATAAGTAAATAATAATAAAATACCTGTGGCAATATGCCTATTTGCACATACTAGGAGGCAACAATTATTTTCAATAAAAGTCATTTTATATCATTTACAAGTTTTATTCAAAATATATACTAGGTAGGTAGTTAAAATAGAATTTGATTCAGATTTGGCTAGAATTGTCTATACAGTTAAACCAGTTAGGAGTTTACTGTGCCTCTTCAACAAAAATTTCCTCAACTGTGTCTCCCCTCAACGCTTCAGCTAAAACTTGAGCTGCCCGCACCTTAGCACAGGCATTTTCTCTTAATGGCAGTGCAATATCTGCTCAGCTCAGCAGCCTAATATTTTCATTTAATGCTGCTGTCAGGCTATCGGCAACAGGCGGTCTTGGTGGTCTTGGGGCTTGCACCCGCTCAGGCCGGCATATACGGGGGCTCAGGTTATACTCAGGTTGTTGTGGCAGTGATTGATGAACTCATTGAGGATCTTCTAGCTGAGCAGGCACAGCAGGAGGAACTTCAGCAACAGCAGCAGCAATATGTTCCATTTGGGGTCTGAAATTAACAATAAATAATTTAAGATATACAGCAAAAATATTTAATTATATGTATTACTTGGTTTTTAAAGGAAAACTTACCTGCTCTACAGTCGCAAAACCATACACAGAGGCAGGTCCTACAATTTCCAATATTTTATTGTCCAGATCTGTTAAATCTGGACCTGGAGGACCTCCTCCAGTTCCGCTGATGGAGCCCATACTTTTCGAGCTTTTGTTTTTGTTTTGCTGCGCCAGACATCCCAATTCTAAAAATAAAAGAGGAAATACATTTCAATTCAATTCAATTTAATTCATTTATTCACAAATAGAGTAGGTGTTACAGATGGTGTTTGACAATATTTGTTCTATGCTATTTTACCAATTAGGCGTGTGAATTGAAAAATTTACATTTAAAAATCGGTTATGTCAACTTTATAGTAGGTATTTTCAAAGATTCTTAAAATTACAATTAATTACACCCATTATGAAATGTACAGTTATAGATTAGAAATTCTCTATTGTCAATTTAGGTTACAGTATTATTCAACGTCAAACAAGTTAAAGTTATAAGAATGTTAAGTAGGTTAGATTATATATAGATGTCAATTGCTTTAAGAAATTAATTATGATGTAAGTAATAAAAAATTCAATAAATAGCCTATAGATTAGCAATCACATTTCATACATAGTTAATTACAAAGTACTTGTAATGACAAACATTGAGCCAAGTAATAATTGGTATTTGGTTTCTTGGTAAAACTGGTACTCGGACAACTTTAATCTTTACATAGTCTAAAACAAAGTGACTTCCCTCTCTGTCGTGTCTGTTTGTATTTTGTATGTACGCTTAGATCTTTAAAACTATGCAGAGCTAGTAATTCTATTACTATTATAAAGCAGAAGAGTTTGCTTTTTTGTTTGTTTGTTTGAACGTGCTAATCTCAGGACCAGCGGTTGCTGGTCCGATTTGAAAAATTCTTTCAGTGTTGGATAGTCCATTTATTGAGGAAGGCTATAGGCTACATTTGATCCCGATAGTCCCACGGGATCGGGACTTACGCGGGTGAAACCGCGGAACGCAGCTAGTTGATTCCATAAACTATGACTTGAAAGTTGAAAAATATATCATAGCAAAAATGTTTTTTCACAGAACCTCATGGTTTAAAATTGCATTTTATGCAATACCTACTATATTCAGACCCTCTGTGTGGACCTATTTGCGTCGGTAAGGCTTAAATTTACTAGACTTAATCCATTTAACATATTTAGACTAATGAATAGAAAGCTTATGAGATTTTTTAGTTTGGTTGAACGCGCTAATCTCAGGAACTTACTGGTCCGAATTGAAAATATATTTTTGTGTTTGATAGTCCACATATCGAGGAAGATTAAAGGCTAGTAATGATCCTGATATTCTCGCGGAATCGGGACCTGGGCGGGTAAAGCCGCAGGCACTAGGATTGGTAGATAAATAAATCTAATTCCTCTTACGCTATCGAAATAGCAATTAGCATAGGTAAATTGCGTCAGAAATAAGACCTACCTTTTGCCAACTGAGCATGAAGCCTCTCCACTCCATAAGCAGTTCCTTTTGCTGCGTTCGTTAGGTCTTATATACACATTTTCCGACACAAAAATACAACAAAACTGATTCAGATGATTACAAACTACAAAAAGTAAACAAATAATCATAGAGAAATCTAGACGAATAAAGTACTACCAACCTCACAGCATAAACCATTCGTTCTCATTTTTTTATCTGTGAATCCAATTTAGTCCTGTCATTTTCAAATTCTAAGTTTAGTTTGTGGACAAAACCGAATAGCATACAAACTTAACTTAACTAAAATAAGTCTGTTTTTGGTTAGGTTAAGTTTTAGTCGGTGGTTTGCTCGAATTGACCCCAATGTTTTACAGGACAATAACTATTCATACATGCAGTGAATATACCTAGATCGTTATTTTTTTTATGGAGGAACACTAACTGTTTTATCCCGGCAGAGGGCATTAGTCGAATGATCTTAGGTTTGAATTAAGAACTGTCAAACAGGTGTTTTTTACAACTCTCGGCGCCAAATTGGCCATATCAGTCTCAGATCGAAAGAAAAAAAAACTCGGCGTTTTCATTCGTGGGGGACCATCAACAATAAAAAAGATCATCCGATGCCAGCGCCATCTGCTTTGCGTGTGCCACCCCATTAAAATAATAATAAAAAAATAAAAAGGTAGATGCATGGTCATGTCATCATGACAGATATAAGTTTTATGGCATAAACATATTTGCTCTAATGTCTTTATCCAGGGAGGAAAATGTAAACTACGTTTGTATGGAGAAAGAAGGGAGACTATCCTCTTAAGTCTTAACTAAGGTCTCTAAATTGACCCAACAACTGTTTTCAGAGATAACAACTATAGGTATAGCTTAGCCGGACCATGCAACAGATTTACACCAAACTACTCTCATACACACATCAACATCGTCTAGGGATATTTTATTTAGAGTTCTTTAACTTAAAAAATACTGGCCGATTTAAAAATATTTTAATGGAACCATACTGTGTAGGCCATAATGTATGATTCCAAATTTGAATTTTAAAAAATTAATTAAAAACATAAGATTAGCGCGGCAATTATTGTAGCGAGTTCGAAGGTTTAAATTTACTTAACGCAGTTTTAAGCATTTTGTTTAAACAAATTGAAGTTTTAATAAATTTTTTTTGATTAATTACAATTTAATACAACTGTATGCATCATGCAGCGGCGTCATTTAACAAGAAACGAAATGTTAAGGGCAGTAGGAATGCTCCAAGCTGGGGCTACTCAACGGAGTATTGCCGAGGAGATTGGAGCAAGACAAAACGTGATATCAAGATTGTGGTCACGTTATCGTGCTACTGGTGAAGTGGCTGAAAGGCATCCAGGCGGAAAGCGGATAACTACCCAAAGACAAGACCGATTTTTGCAAGTGGCCGCGAGAAGACAACCAAATGTTACGGCCATGCAGTTGGTTCAAACGCTCCAGTCAGACCACCAGGTGCTTGTCAGTGACCAAACTGTGAGGAGAAGACTGCACGAGGCTAACCTTCATTCTCGCAGGCCGCTTCGTACTCTAGCACTACGCAGAGGAAATCGTGGACGAAGATTACAGTGGGCTAGAGAACATTTGCCTTGGGAAGATATCGAGTGGTCGGTAGTGTTGTTTACCGATGAGTCCCGATTCGGATTACATCCTGATTCACGTAGAGTACGCGTATGGCGAGCTTCTGGTCGTGACAACCGTCTGCAACACCCTCAGGAGGTCCATCCATACCATGGCGGAACAATTATGGTTTGGGCGGGAATTCGTATTGGTGGAAGAACAGACCTCGTTTGGATCAGAAACACTATGACTGCCGAAAAATACCGTAATCAGGTGCTAGCACCAATAATCTATCCCCATCGACTGCAAATGGGCCAAGTTTTCACGCTCATGCACGACAACGCCCGTCCGCACACTGCGCGAGTGGTGACCAGCTGGCTGGAGGAGCACGACGTGTCGGTCTTAGACTGGCCCGCGCAGTCACCAGACCTAAACCCCATAGAGCACGCGTGGGATATGCTTCAAAGAAGGGCTTTGAGGAATTTGCATCCAAATGTTGCGACTGAAGAGCAACTTTTTTTGCATCTTAGCAGGACCTGGGACAATATTCCGCAGCAAGATATTGACAACCTGATTCAAAGCATGAAAAACCGTTGCAGGGCCGTGATTAACGTCATGGGTGGTTTCACTGACTACTAATTTTAACTTCAAATAAAAAAACCTAATAATTTCGTTTTACTTTATTTTTTTCCTTAGATAGACATTTTATCTTAAATTTAACATTATTTCACTTTTTGCGTTTTTTAAAATAAAAAAATATTTAAGCATAAAACAATATTTTCTTGTATTCTAAATCATAGTCTGATAAGTAGGCTTTACAAAAATATATACATGTTGTTTGTTAGTAAACACAATTTTTGAGTAAATTGAGAAATTCTGAATATCCCTAGACGGTGTTGATGTGTGTATTTAGTACCTTTGTTCATATTATTCAGTACCGACATGGTTTCGAAAATATTAACGATACAAAGTGGCCAGCCATTCTGACGTCTGTTTGGCTGGACCAGCTTCGATTTCTTGGTACTAAATAATGAGGGTAGTTCGGTGTAAATATATTGAATGGTCCGGCCAAGCTGATGCACACAACTTTAGGATACTAAAAAATATTTTAAACCTTACTATACTATCTTTATTTGCAATTATCTTTTCTAAAAACACTAAAAGAATCGATCATAATAAGTATTTACAAAATCAGGGTTTTTTTTCTAATGTTTATCTATACCCTATTTCAAAAACTTAGATTAAAAAGGTAAACAATAATCCTAAATATTTACCTTTTACTTTAAAATTGATTGACAGTTCTTTCATTACCTTTTTGATCTAAGTTTCTGAAATAGGGTAAAGAAAGGTATATTCAGACATACTCAGTACCGAAGTTATAACATAAGCCAATGTTACAAATCAGGTTAAGAGTACAATCTATCTACTCTTTCTCCATACAAACGTAGTCGACTGTTTCCTCCCTAGATAAAGACATTAGAGAAAATATGTTTATGGCACAAAACCTATATCTGCCATGACCATGCCCCTACGTTTTGTTTTTTTTTTATTTTCTAATTAGTCATTACAGTAATCATTTTCTAAAACAAAACGTTGGGGCATCCGGCATGGTCATGGCTGATATAGGACTTATGGCATAAACATATTTTTCTAATATCCTTATCCATGGAGGAAACAGTTTATAAAGTTGGTTTGGAGAAAAGAGTAGGTAGACTGTCCTCTTAAGCTTCAACGAAATAGGTTCAGTAGTTTACGTGTTAAGATTAAACACAAAGTATTAAACTGACCTATAAAGGTTCATTTCTCACTGGGAATCAAAAATATTCGAAAAGAATTTTTAATTTCATACTTTTTTAAATACCGTTTAAAAATATATTTACAAGAGTTTAAATAATTAATTATTTT
Organism: Idaea biselata; assembly: GCA_958496205.1. Lineage (NCBI taxonomy): Eukaryota > Metazoa > Arthropoda > Insecta > Lepidoptera > Geometridae > Idaea > Idaea biselata. The sequence goes on from OY292406.1 coordinate 5,034,035, forward strand.
AATTATTAATTAATTATTTTGAAGTAAAACTAAAGAGATTTGTTGCTAACATAAAAAAATTGTATTGCGGTCGGTACGATAAAAGTTTAGTCTAAAAAATGTAATTTACATAATATGTACATTTTTTTAGTTTGACTTAAGTAAAGTGACAAAGATGTCATATTCTTATTTGTAATTTAAACCAAACGAGGCAGGAGCCACCATAACCGTAATAGAGTAAGATCCCAGGGCCGGCAGACATCACGTATTTTCTGACGAACAAAATGTCGATACTGGAAATATGAGGGAGGGAAATGTGTAAGGGACATTTTGGCCAAAATGAGTTATACATACCATTGATTTCATAATTTTCTACTGCATCGAATGGCATTTTTAGAATTTTGATATCTTTTAAAAATGTCCCTTACCGTATATATTTTTGAAGACCCTAGAATATTTTTATTTCAAAAAAGTAATTTAAGGGACACTTCATTTGTTTTTTAATAATTGTAAAGTCACTAGTAAGTAAGCAATCTGGTACTTACATCAAATGTTATTAATAAATTACAAGACAATTATTATAGCGTTTCCTAATAAAAGGGGTTAATATTAAACGTAAAGTCGTGTATGTTAATATTACAGGAGTGATATTTCATAAATCGGTTTTGTATTCATATAAAATTCAAAATCTTCACTGATTCAAGTACTTGTTGACTTGTATCAACGCAAAACCTAAACCGATAGTCTTAGAAACATGAAATTTGGAAAGTGCGTGATTTACACGGGATCTGGACATACCAAGAACTGTATATTTAACAGACTAAGTAGCCTTTACCGTGAAATAACATTAAAACAAGACCCTTTATTTATGTTATTTGAATAACCGAATGTAACCGGAATTTGGGCTCTTACACTAAAATGATACGTAACTAAACCAACTAGAGTGATGTCACATACATCACTCTAGTTGATTTACGTATTAAATTTAAATTTTAAGTAATTTTTTTATGTACCTTGATGACCTGATATCTGAGAATTGGCCGTCGCAGCAGGCTAGCAAGTAGTAGGCATGCGTTCTTAGTACATACTAACACTACTCAATCGCCCACATTTTGTTCGTCAGAAAATACGTGATGTCTGCCGGCCCTGGGATCTTGGACTATAACATGATTTTGAAATTGCTTTTAATATCTTTATGAAAACTAAACTAAGCTACGAATTATGTCTTATCAAGCGGTAAGTCAATATAAACGGATTCCACTGTATCCCATAAAGTATGTTTTTCTGATAATTATTATTCATAGTTTTTTTTTCTGTTTTCGCGATGTTGGATTGAAATTAAACTCATTTTGATGAAGAATCCTGATGAAGAGACCTGTAAAGATCTCGAAAGATTGCGCATTGAAACAATGCTGGAAGTAATACGCGATTAAACACCGAAAAATGAGTTTAATTTCAATTATTATTCATTTTCGCTTATTGTACTAGGTCGTACGTTCGGATGCACCTTGTATCTGTGGTTTCTGAGATCTTTTGCTTTGAAATACCTGTAAAAAGATAATTAAACTAAATTGATTATCTACACTTTCTGTTATGTATGAGACGTATACGGCATTAGATTGTGATAAGTAATACAGTCTGTAGGCGGCCGATTAGTTGAAACAAAATGGCGGATGCGCAGAAGTCGATTTTTCATAGAAAGCAAGTCAAAACTTTTCAACTTTCGTGCCGGTCACTATAGCACATTTGTGTCAACAAAAAACTTTGGCACAAAGACAATCTGAAACTTATAATTAAACTCTTTGGTAAGTGAAGGCAGACTGGTTTATTTGACAGATAGTGCAGCCATTTTGAATTTCATGACCTACTCGATTCGATGTTTTTGAAACACGTTTGTTGTATGGGACCCCTCTTAAATATTTGTTTTAATTTGTTTTTAGTATTTGTTGTTGTAGCGGCAACACAAATACATCTTCTGTGAAAATTTCAACCGCCTAGCTAATACGGTTCATGAGATACAGCCTGGTGACAGACGGACGGACAGACAGACAGCGAAGTCTCAGTAATAGGGTCCCGTTTTTACCCTTTGGGTACGGAACCCTAAAAATGAGCCGCAGCAGGTATCAAAATGAGTGGACCATGATGAGTGTGTGAAATTAAAGACTAGGAGGTTACCTTCCATCGCACATAGTACAAGCATACGGGCGGAGTGAGGGGTCGGCGTGTGCTCGCAGCGCGTGTCGGTCTCTCGTCACTTCGGTGGAGAAGCAACGGCCGCAGAAGTCGCACACGAATGGTTTGGACGAGCTGTGAGACTGAAACACAGAACGGAACACTCATTATCCATTTATTTCTGTAAATCACTTGAAAATTCTAATCCTGCTGGAACCTAAATTATTGAATATATTTTTTACCCCTCAGCCGCGTACGAAACCGAAGGTTCGTAACCTGTTACTGAAGAAGGAAAAAATCCTCTTCGTAACCAAAGAAACCAGCTTTTTATTAGAGCTTCCTATGACTGTAAAAAAAGGGGGTAGGTTCAAAATCTTGGCATACATAACGTGGAGCAGGGAACAGTGGTTGTCGAGAAATCGAAGCTGGTCCGGCCAAGCTGACGTCAGAATGATCGGCCACTTTGTATCGTTAATATTTTCGAAACCACGTAGGTACTAAATATATGAACAAAGGTACTAAATAGCACAAAATAGGTACTAAATAGTGAGCGTAGTTTGGTGTAAATCTGTCGTGTGGTCCGGCCAAGCTGACTGACACAGATTTTTCACAAATACAACAAGTTTTTATTCCCCCCGCATTTGGTACAAAGGCCTAGATTTCCAGATAGGTATATGTATGTATTTACAAAAGCAAAATAAACATAAGTATTATATCCGTTATCTAGTCACCGTAACACAAGTTTAGTCGCTTACCTTGGAGGTAGATGACGCTGTGTGTTATTCAGACATTTATTTTATATCGTCGTATGATTAATAATAGCCTTTTATTCCGAGCTTTTCATTTACAATTTAGGTTTTCTTATTTTAGATGATGTCTCGTAGCTCGGCGTATGATAACCCCTCTAAAATACTTACAACTTTTAGATGTCTTTGCAAACTAGAGTTTGTTGAAAACGCCGTGTTACATATGTCGCATGAAAACGGCTTCTCCTGAGTGTGATTCCTTTCATGGATCTGTAATTTAACAAATCTGACTACAAAATCTTTCTTAACTGACACGATTTGTAATTTTTAACACAAATGTCGAAATAATTGGTATAAATTTGCGTCGACAGTGGAACGCTGGTAACTGAGAATTTTTACTCTTTTTTATTTGAAATTTTTATCCATAGATTTTTTTTGATGTTAGACTGAAAATAGTCTCAAGTGGAAATTGAATGACTAAAAACTGTCTTAATTCTCACCTGAAGCGTGTAGGCGTCATAATACGACTTCCCGCAGTACGCACAGTGGAAGTTGGCGCCTTTCGCAATCTTCTCATGCGTCTTGATATGTCTCTGCACTTGTTGCGGCGATCCGAATAGTTTGGAGCACACGGGGCACGGGTGACTCTTCTCCTACAAATTTTTATTATTATAATTTGTTATTACCATTTCTGATACTCGGGGCTATGGAGCACCCGGACCTTTGGAAGGCGTGCGTGGGAAGCCAACACGTAGAGGCACCATTTTAATTTAAAAATTTGTGATTTTAGTAACATTTTAATTTAAAAATTTGTTATGTGACACCAAACTGGAGGTAATAATATCCCTATCACTATGCGTGAACTATTGTGTAAACTACGGGTGAAAACTTAGCCTATGGAAATGGGATGGTAGTGGTGGATTGTATACTGGGGGGAACTATGAAAACTATGGCGCCTGCCGTAACAGTGTTCAACAAACATGTAAAAATGGCAGATGAAGACTCGTCAACTCACAAACTGGGCCACCCTAATATATATTTTTTTTCATCCCTGACATGAGAACTAATTTAATATAGGTATTTTTAGAAAGTATAATGTTTGTGTACAAGGATGATTGATTCTTTTACGCAAAAACTACTAAACCAATTACGATGAAACTTGGTAAGTAGGCAGATAACGAGATCTGGATTTATACATAGGCTTTTTATTCCGATATTCCCGCGAGACCGGGACTTACGCGGGAGAAACCGCAGGGTGATAAAAAAAATAAGCTAGCTACCTTAACATCAAAAAATGTAGTAAAATGTTTGTTTAATAAAAGCGAGTTAAGTTACCAAATGTGTATCCATATGTTTGACCAGACTGTGTGGGAATTTGTATCTTTTCGGACATTCCGGACACTGGTACTTCTGTGGTACATTCGAGTCTTTGTTCTTGTGTACCACCATGTGGACACGGAGCTCAGTGTTGCCCTTCACGGGCGTGAGGCAGATCCGGCACTCCGTTACCGGCTCTCTCTTGGGGTGGAATCTGGGGGGAGAGAAACGTTTTAATGCAGATGCCACTGTGTACAAATAAATGCCGGCCCCAGCGAGGTTGACATTAGCTCCTATTCGAGGAACGAGTGGTGAGCGGCTATATTGGGCATGCGGTATCTCTTGTTATAGAGAACTGAACACTAGCATTTGGGGACACGATAGGTCTAAAACCCAGAGTGGCCTAACTGGTCAGACTCCTCCATTGATATCCAAAGTGGTCATACTTGGGGACACTATAACATATATGCATAGTTTAGTCGTCTGGGGTGCCATTGTCTACAAATTAATAATAAATTACCTCAATCTATGTCGCTTCAAACTGCTCAATCTGATGAATATTTTATCACAGTCCTTACATGGGTAGTTGGCTTCACTCTCGTCTTTCGCTTCTTGTTTCAATAACCTGCAATACATTTAAGGATAAATACACATATCACTTACAAGACCCACTTACTATCTAGTCAGACAAGGAAACTGAAAAGCATACCTTTCATCGTTGATCTCCTTTCTCCGATCACTCCGGAACTGCTCGATCTCCTTCAGCGCCGTCATCCGCTTCTCGTTGGTGAGTCCGAAGGAATGCCATTTGTAGTGTATGAGGTATCTCTTGGGATGCGATATTACAATACAACAGTATGGGCATTGCAGGTTTGTTATGCTGTTTGTGCCTAAAATGTATAATAAATATAAGTAGATTGGCCATGTAGCCCCAGAATAGAATATGGCTAGCAAATCTGGTGTTCTTCCCATGCGGTGGTGGCAAAAGAAATCGAGGTGATAGGTTTGCAGAGAGTAGTAGTAGTAGTTTCGCTGAGCCTTTTCCGCACTTAGCCTCACAATTGGGCCATTGTGCTCCTCACCTTGTTCAGGGTGAGGAGATGAGAAGCTATTGCTGACATTTTACTGAAAACACGTTTTATTTTAGCTGGCACGACTAATTTTCACTTTTTCTACGCCTATTTCCGCCATAGTTCACAAGTTTGCCACCAGGTGGGGCGAGTGACGCGAAATTCCGTTGAGAGCCGCCTCGCCATTTTCTTGTCATTGCGTTGTTGAACATCGCGCTGTCAACACGTTGACTATACTTTGTTCTAATTGGTGGAGTATTTCTGTTGCAGATTACTTTTACTAAATTGAACTTAGAGGCTGGCAGACACCGGACGGGAGGCGACAGCGACATCGTCGAATACATTGAGATCTGCTTCAACTCGTAGTTCGGACGGTACCGAAAATTCGAAAAGAGTTTCAGCAACTCCAACCGAAAATCGGACTGTTCTAAATCGCGCTCACCGAAATTTCTAGAAGAGTTTCAGCAACTCCTATCGAAATCGGACGGTTATGAATCGCGCGGACCGAAATTACGAGAGGAGTTTCAGCATCTCCTTACGAAAATCGAACGGTTATGAATCTTACGCACATCAAAGATTTTCAGCATTCTATCAAAAATTTGTGTCGCTAAAAAAGGTCACGTGAGTCTAATCATGCTTTTAACTCTTAATTGTTCTAATTATCTATTACCTTGCATCTGAAAAATGAGATTTTTCTGTTACTACCTACCCTACAACGGAAAAACAATCTGTAGACGCACTAACATACAACTGATAAAAATATGATTTTTCGGGTACCCTACAATTTTTTTAGATTTTTGAAAACCGAGTTTGGATTGGTATTACTGTAATTACGCCGGGTTTTGTTGAGCTTGGAATGAATAACGACTTACGATTTACAAACTCAGTTTAACGGTAATTGAATTTGACTGATAAATATTGACAAATATTTCTAGATTAAGTAAATTAATTTTACCTCGAATTAAAGTCAAACAACTATTTTTATGTTTTAAATCAAATAGTAAATTATTTTAATCTACTTGATTCGAAATTGTTTAGCTTTTTAAAATAACCGCCAGGAGGTTATTTAAGCCTACCTTCAACTTTTAAAGCACGAAATCTCTTACGAAATGTTTTGTAAAAATTGAATATTATTTCACGTTGTATCCATATCTTACGTAAATCTATTTTAATATATCCATCGGAACCTTTAAAGTCCCGACAAAATTCATCGAAAAATTTCCCTGGATCCTAGGATCCCGGTTGAAAAATAGCAGTGTTTTAGTGGTACAAAGACTTATTCGACTTTTCGACTAAAAACCGTTAAACCGATAGCAGTACCTAAACATTTTTCAAATGAATTATTGATTTTGTTTTAAAACCTGGTGACTGGCTAGAAAAAATAGATCTGTCTCAAGCATAGTTCTACGTAAATGTGAGTTAATTAATAGTGTGAATTGTCACAGATCGTATCACAGATGTAGAAGTATCGAATAATTTTGTTTATTACTTCACGATGAGTAATTTTTTCACCCAAAAAGCTGTAATACACATTGTGTGAGGATCATCTTATCGACCTCCTTTGGCGATCCTAGGCAGGAGTATATGCTCATTTAAAATAAATACTGCAAAACATAGCTGCACCTGGAATACTTTTTAACAATAATATGACCTACGTACTAGATACTATTTTTTAAGAGATATGTAATATTGAGGGTACCTACAACAACTACACTGTCATCTCGAGAGGAGCTTCACCAGCTTTGATCGAGTGTGTGTCTACCGCAGAGGAAAGCACTTATATTTCGAGAGTTTCAGCAACCGTTTCAGCAGCTTCAATCGAAATATAAAACAAAATTGCTGACCACAAAGATCTCATTCGAGAGGAATTAGATCAGGTTTCAGAGGCTTCTAATGAAGCATACCTTGTGCTTCACGATCGAGAGGACAACCGAGGCAGAGTGTGGCAGAGTATATCCGAGGCAGAAGCATCATTTTGTACACAACTATCACACAATACATGTGGAAAAACTGTAAAAAATTTAGCTTACAATAACAGCATATAGCTGTCATAGCTTGCATTCGAGGCAATAGGTTTCTATTTATTCTCGTTAATTGTCTTACACTGCCTATGAAACACCTACATTCCTGTAAAACGAACGAGAAACGAAATTTAAAAAGTGAATACACAAAGCTCGCCTGCTTTTGTCACTTATTTATTGTACCTAGAGTTGTTTTAACGTCTTGGTTAATTCACCTACATTGACAAACCGTCTCGCGTCAAGGAAAACCGCAGAGACGATTGTAAAATATATTCCATATTTTGTCTAGCAACAAAACATATAGGCTAGGTATATTCTGATCGAAACAACCACGCGTACCCCTACGTGACGTTGGATATCAGAATTGGAGCTGCCCACTATTATAGCGCCTTCAGCAGGCGGTGGCTCAAGCAACGCTCGCTGGTGAATATTATTTTTGTTCCTTTGCTACTCATTCTTCGTGACGTCGGATGTCTGACATAGTTGCCGAATATCACAATGCCTTCAACAGGCGGTGGCTCAAGCAACGCTCGCTGGCGAATATTACTTTTTTTTTTCCCTTGTTACTCATTCTTCGTGACGTCGGATGTCAGACGGAGCTGTCGAATATCACAATGCCTTCAGCAGGCGGTGGCTCTACGAACTTCGGTAAATATTTTCTTCCCGAACCCCGCGAACGTCATTCATCCTTCGAGTTCTGATTTATCTGCTTGGCTATTTAGCTGCAGCATCCGGTAGCGCCTCAGTGCTTCAAAGCTTTTGAAGAGTCGATCTCGAGAGCAGAGCCCTCAGACGGCCATGCGAGATTTCAAACCTTAACGGGACGCTCTGATCAACAACGACTTACCTTATACTTTCTTAGTTTCCTGTTGGAATTTTGACGGATTGTCAGTGGGATTTTATCTTAAACGGTTACACAACCGGCTTACCGCACTTTTTCTTAAAGAATGACGTAAGTTTTTTAAGCTTCTTTTAACGTGTTGGGTAATATACGACACGTGTCTTATTTGAAGCCCGAAATAATAGGTCTGGTTAAACTTTTAGCCGATTTAGACTTTGGACATCTACCACTTGTAGAAAATATATATTTGATATATTTGTGCGATTGATACTTGACTCAATCGCACTGGAACCCAATGATTAGACATCTTGGGATCTTCTGGTGATTATAAATTAGCAATTAACTTCCCTTTTTCCTTTAGAAACGCGTTCCTCGCGAAACTTCTTTATTGAAAAATATTTTTTCATAGATAGACGAAACAGACTTGTTTTTGTACGTCAAGAAAACAAAAAATGGAGGGGGGCAAAATCACAACTTCACGCAACGATTCGCTTGCCAATTATTCACCAGACTGCACGACAATTATTAATGTCGTCCAAAGAACCCGTTTTGTCAACAGTGTAGAAATTGGGATGTTTCTAAAATCGAATCGCACTAGGGTTTCCATGTGGATCCATTTCGTCTAATATAACTTTTAACTCCCAGGAAGGCGATTGCGACTGCGTGTTAATCTACATACCCATGTAAAGTCTTGTGTGCTGTGCACTCAACAGTGCTAGACTTGTCGCGGGAAAGATGAATAACAATTATTATGGGTTAGTGGACAATTCACACATACAATTCTGTGCGAATTATTCCCCAAATATATCAGATTTATTTACAGAAGTATTTATAAAAATAAAAAATAATGGTGCTTCTAGGTTGGTCATTGGGTAAGATTTACTAAGAATGATTCTGCAGGTAGGTTATACACCGCACCGCAAGGCACCGCAGAAGTACCTAGATGTTCCGCGATAACATAATTCAATTGGTAATGTAAAGTTCCAATATTTGCCTATCAAATGGAAATTGAATTACTGCTGCTTTTCTTTATTTTTTTATTACTCAATCAATTTTATAATCAAATAGATACTTGTCGTAAAGTATTAGCTAATGTTAATGCATTAATTTTTCCTTACGTTTACATCGATGCAAAGATTTAATATCATTTATCATCTAATAATTCATGTTGAAATATTATAGCATTATCTTATTATACAATAAATGCTACAGTACTGGGTCTTGCTAGAAAGATTGATAATAATTATATTTATTTAAAATGTAACTATTGGCTTGCTTGGTCATGTCTATCTAATTTTAAACAGTTTTTATCAATACATATAATTGAGTATTAGATTACCTATTGGAAAGGTACTAATAGCTTAATGTATTTAACTATTTTTAGCTTACAAAAACTTGGATAAGACATAAAATATCGATTTTTAGCCGACTACATCAGTATTGTTATATATTTAATGTTTGCCTAATATATCTACCCACCAGGTGATACCAGACACTTCTCATCTCCTCACCCTGAACAAGGTGAGGAGCACAATGAAACGGTTTTACCTTACCAATAAAACCGGCATTGTGCTCCGAGCCTTGTTCAGGGTGATTTAGATTGCTACCTGGTGAGAATCAATGACAAGAAAATGGCGAGGCGGCTCTCAACGGAATTTCGCGTCACTCGCCCCACCTGGTGGCAAACTTGTGAACTATGGCGGAAATAGGCGTAGAAAAAGTGAAAATTAGTCGTGCCAGCTAAAATAAAACGTGTTTTCAGTAAAATGTCAGCAATAGCTTCTCATCTCCTCACTAGGGCATGCAATATCGGAAGGTTTTCAATCTCGGGACGATATCGATATTAAGAGCTCAATCCCGGGATCCCGGGATTGATACTGAGATTTTAGATATCTTTAAAAAGGCGAATTTAATACAATAAAAATGTGTTAAATTTAAAATATTTAATATATTTAAGACTCTAGTGGTTTCATTACGTAAATAAGTTACCCCGAGGGCCGTCCACCCCATCATTTTGGAAATATGGCGGACAAATACCCTAAACCCGAAAGTGTCTAAACTTTCGCGCCAAATTCTAGGCGCACCACTAAAATGATGTTAGCAGAAAAAAATTGCATGCGAGCTTGTATAAAAAATAATTGTCTTAAAAATTGCAATGAATCACGTTACTTTTATTGTTTTAAACATTTTATTAATTCCCTACGCTTCTAAATCTTTACAGATTGCTTCCTCAGGGGTAGACTAATTTGGGTTTAATTTTAATAGTTCTATTCAATCATTCCACGAGGAAAAATATAGCTAAAAACCTTAATTTATACCCAAATAGTAAATTGCTCAAATCTCGATATCGGATCACTCAATCCCGGGATTATAATATCGAACTTTTGCGTCCGAGATCCCGGGATTACGATATCCCGGGATCCCGGGATTCATGCCCTACTCCTCACCCTGAACAAGGTGAGGAGCACAATGCCGGTTTTATTGGTAAGGTAAAACCGTTTCATTGTACGTGATTTCTTAGAGGGCTTAAGACGCCACGGGAGCCTACCCCGCATTGGCGAATATCCCATGCCTTCGGACCGTGGTTTATCCTAGGACATGGCGGTTTCCTCACGATGTTTTCCTTCACCGTAAGAGCAATGTTAATAGCACACTTAAATTTTTCTTAAAGAAAAAGACATTGGTGCACAGTCGGCCTGGATTCGAAACCACGACCTTCGGAATGAAAGTCGCAGTATCTACCACTAGACCAACACCGCTCTTAAAGCAGAGAGTAAAGCAAGCTTTTTTACACTAACTGACTGACTAAGATCTTTAAATTCTTACCATTTGTAATGATCTCTTTAGCCTTCATAGGACTTATACCAGCAGGTACCACTTCACTGACTTGTTGTGATACTGCACTCATATCCTGAACAAAAGGAGTTTGGTTTATTTGGTGAGGCTTCCGGTCCTGTGGCTCATTGGTTTCCGACTGTGGCTCGTTGGTTTCTGATTGTGCCTCGTTGGTTTCCGATTGTGGTTCATCAGTTTCTGACGATTCTGAGTGGTTGTAGGTTGACGATGGTACATCCTGTAATTATATTTTAATATACTATTAGAAATTTTGTTTTTTTACAATAGACAATGGATAAACTATATTATTTTATTTTTGTAAATACATACATACTTTGGTGACATTTAGAAATACCCAGAACCAAACATTTATAAGTAGCATAAATACTTATTCCTGGAAGCAATAGAGCCCTTAATCTTCTGCATCGCAGCAGGTGTTTACATGATAGGCCAATAAGGTGTCCCTGGTTTTGAGTCAATATAATTTAATATAATATTGTTGAATCAAAACCAAGGTAGCCCGGCCCCGAAGTTTGTTGCAGCAGGATTAGCCATTGGGCATGTATTTTGTCCTCCATTGAGCAGGTGGTTAGGGTTGCACTGTTTAATAGCAATAAGTATGCAGACTGTGTCAGATTAACACAATAGATATGCATAGAACCTAAAGGCCACTTAACAGAATGACAGCTAAGCTGCGTCCCCAGCTAGTATGATAATAAATAGGTAGATATGGATAGTGACGAAAACTTGAACACGAACCTACAACCTTGGATTGAACTTTACTGAACAAGCGAAATGGGCGTAGGTAGAATTAACACTTTCTAAGCAATAAGTTAACAAATTTAATGAAATTTCAGCCGAGGTGAGTCTAAAAGACGAATAAAAGTGTAAAATACATACGTTTTCACTTGGTTTAGATGAAAAATCATTAATCGGTGTCCCTTGGGAATCATCTTTAGGATTTCTCAATTTTGTATCGTTTTTAGTGTTCGGAGCGAATTCTAATGAGCTGTGGCCGTAGCTATTGAAGTCTTGCAGGTAATTTGAAACGAAATTGCTGTACATTGTTATAATTTTGTGTAGAATTTCCAATTTATTTGCAAAACAAACATTTCACTTCCAAGCACTTCCAACAAGATTTTTTTCTTTATTTGTACTTGATAGGGTGGCAGTGGCAGGTAAAATTGTTTTAGGTCATACAGCTTTATTCAGCTGACTGAGAGAGGCTAATTTTGGTCTTCTTCTTGTTCTAGTCTATTTCATAACTTCGTTGGTTTTCGAAGCCCCCTGCCTCCTTTGAAATTTGTCTCTGTGTCCATTTTATGATTTATTTAGGAATGGTTATCGTAAAAATAAACTCTGTTAAAAACCGTAAATTTTCGCTAATTTTATATTCAGTGCACGACATGCTTTATAATAACAGTTTTCTAAATTCGTATACCTATGGTAGCATGGTATTTACTAAAATAGGCTCTATTCCTAATAGGCACAAAGGCTATATTTCCTTGAATTGTGATTATTGATCAATTATGAAGTTTTTATCTCTTTCTTGCATTATCTCCTTTTCTTTTATTTACGTTTTTATTTTCGTGAGTGATGGTCGATTATCGAAATAAGATATATTTATTTTAAATCAAGTGCTTGTAATAACTAAAAAATATATTAAAATGGCGCTGGCCGCCGCTGCGGAGGAGTATTTCCGTTCCATGAACCCTTTAGCAGCCAAAGTATACGAAGACATTGCCGAAGCGAAGAGTTCATACTCCAATATCTGGGAAACGCTAACCGAAAAGGAAAAAGTGAGTAATTTACGTACAAAACGACTTCCTATTGAATAATTTCGCTTTGTAACACGATTTATCGTAATAATTACTCAATATTTACATGCTAGTGTTGTTTTGAGTTCCGTTATTTCGTAGTAATTATAACTGTTATTGTCTTCACAAATTGCGGTTCTCGTGTTATTTTTAGAAGGGTTTAGTTCAATAAACTTTTGTGTGTTCCTGTTAGACACAGGACAGTTGGCAATAAATGTGCATATCCACCGTTAAGTTCTAAAATTGGTATGTTTAGAATATTATTTCAACTCAATCAGGACTTTAGACATATTAGAGAAACTAATGAGTCACATATTAGGAGTCATTCAACGAGATGACTAGCTGCTTTAGACAAGGAACCAATCTAGATATAGAATACCTATTAGGTTGAATACCTACAACATGGCCCTCATTGGCCTAGCTGCACCTGCCGATCTTGAACGGTCGTGCGGGCCAAGCAACGCTTGGTGATCGATTATTTGTGTGGCAAAGTCATCTACACTAATATTATAATCTACACTAATATCCTCCGTACTTCGGAAGGCACATGAAGCAGTTGGTCCCAGTTGTTATGTCTAAAGCAGTCATTAGGTCAAGTTAGAGGCCTTAGGGCGATTTGAAAACTCTAACACTAGGTGAGATACACCACTATACGATAAGAAAAAATGTTTGAAAAAATTAAGAGGTGGTATTTTATTGACTAACTAGCAGCTCCCCGCGGTTTCACCCGCATAAGTCCCGATCCCGTGGGAATATCGGGATCAAAAGTAGCCTATAGCCTTCCTCAATAAATGGACTATCCAACCCCGAAAGAATTTTTCAAATCGGACCAGTGGTTCCTGAGATTAGAGCGTTCAAACAAACAAAAAAACAAACAAACTCTTCCACTTTATAATAGTAATAGATTTGCAATTTTTATGAATGTCTCCTTTCCAGAACTCTAAATTTCAACAATATGGATTCTTTACGAACTTAAAACTTGTGTTGAGTCACTGAATCTAATAGTAGATAGTAGCAATTTAACAACTCGGGTGGATATCTCAAGGAAACTGCATACCTATACCCCCTATTTCAGAAACTTAGATCAAAAATGTAAACAAAGAGCTGTCACTTTATGTCAAATGTATGGGATTTTTGTTTACCTTTTTGATCTAAGTTTCTGAAATAGGGTAAAGTAGATATTGTTTATTACCTGGTATGCACCTGGTTTATTAGTCACCTATTTCATTAGGTAATCTGTACCATAATCACATAGTAAAGAGGTAATGATGTAGGCAATTACATTATTACAAAAAATATTAAATAAGGGGGTATTTACCATGTGTAAATATGTTTATTATGGAGCTTGATATTAGTTGATAATTTGCTAGTAATTGTAACTGGATTGTTGACGAGATGGGTGAAGGTGAAGACAGCTCTGTAAAAAACAAATATTAAGTTGCACACATACCACTATCATAATGGTACACAACACTTAAATGAACACTGGACCAACTAATCCGTGACTGCAACAGGAACGTTAATAAATTTTACTACTAGCGCCAGTCAATCACTAGATGGCGCTTGTGGTAAAAATACATCGCAGTATTGTTATGTTTTTATGTCAAAAATCACGTTTGTTGTGTTGTGGTAGCCTCAAATATTTGTTTTTACTATTTGTTGTTGTAGCGGCTACATAAATACATCATCTGTGAAAATTTCAACCGTCTAGCAATTACGGTCCATGAGATACAGCCTGGTGACAGACGGACAGACGGCGGAGTCTCAGTAATAGGGTCCCGTTTTGGGTACGGAACCCTAAAAATTAACCCAGCCCGGTGCAACAAACCTTCCTAAATTCCCAAAGTGTGGGTTAAACACATTTCAACCCTGTATTTTGTTTGCAGAATGAAATAATAAATGAATCTATAATCAAACCGGACATAGCGTTGAAGTATGCTCTCCTGGACACGTTGGAATTCGACCTGGACGATCCACCGGTCAGGAAAGATGACCTGATGTCCTTCTTCGGAAGACATCATGGACAAAAACTTATACAGGACGAAAACGGGTCTTATAGGTGAGTAGATTGATTGATTGAGGTGATTGAGTATTTTACTAGTAGGTACTCTTGTCCGTGTGCGTCAGGTTGGCCGGACTTAGTCATAGAATTACACCAAACTATGCTCATTTTTAGTACCTTTTCAAAATCAAAAATATGTTATTTCTTAGAAATGTCAGTTATTATATCTAATCTACTGTGTCTTCGGAACGCGACCTCCAATGAGAAGACACAAGAAACTCATGGGGTTTTTTTTCGTAATTATTTGCAGTAATCATGTGATTTATATTGTCGCATATTTATTATAGAATAATAGTGGAACTGGAGCAATAATCTACACTATAATAATCCTTACTAGCATTACAAGCGAAAAGTAACTCTGTCTGTCTGTCTATCTATCTGTTCCAATATATCGGAAATATGGCAGACAAATAGCCGCTGTTTAAACTTTCGCGCCAAATTCTAGGCATGCCACTAAAATGAACATTATTTTAAAGCAGTAAAATTTTGCATGCGAGCTATAATAAATCCTTATGTTTTAAAAATCGCAATGAATCTCGTTACTTTTATTATTTTAAGTATTTCTCGATCACTCAATCCCGGGATTTTAATATCGAACTTTTGCGTCCGAGATCCGAAAGGGATTCCGGGATTCATGCCCTAATACCTACCATAATTCATCAAAATCTTTTACGCCAATAACGTATTTGACGACGTGACGACGTTTGTGACGTAAAACCGTAATCGGAGCTTAATTGTAAAAACAAAGGACACGAAAATACATGTTTTTCTCTTTACGGGACTATACAAGGCGATATTGCGTAAACGAAATGTCCGATTTAAGTAAATCAAAAAGAAATTTCCTTCTTATACTTATTATAGTATACTAGCTGCATCCCGCGGTTTCACCCGCGTAAGTCCTGATCCCGTGGGAATATCGTGATTAAAAGTAGCCCATGTTACTCAGAGTGAATGTCGCTGTCTAATGGTGAAAGAACTTTTGAAATCGACACAGTCGTTTTTGAGTTTATTCATTACCAACAATACAGACACACACGCACCCACACAAAAATACAAATCTTTCCTCTTTATAATATTAGTGTAGATGTTGATTTGTGACGACGATTTTTTTTTAATAACGGTAATATTATGACCCGAATTTAACCAACTTTAGCTCCTAGAATCAATTTTGTTATATCTTTACAGAGATGAACACTCGGCCCCATTCATCTACCAAACGAAGAGTCAACTGAACCTGTGCGAGTTGGCCCACACCCGACAGAAGGACGAGAAGCCCCCAACTCCCCCGGTCATGTCCGAACTGGCACTCTCCCATTCGAAAGTCGTTTCCGAACTAAAAAACGCATTAAAATCCCAAAAGAGCGTTCAAAATACGAAAAATAATGAACAAGTTACTTCACCTGGTAAGTTTTTATAAATAAAATAGCAGATTCCCGCGGTTTCACCCGCGTAAGTCCCGATCCCGTGGGAATATCGGGATCAAAAGTAGCCTATGTTACTCCTCGATAATGTAGCTTTCTATTGGTGAAAGAATTTTTGGAATCGGTTCAGTGGTTTCAGAGATTACCTACCCGGAAAATACATATATGTTACCTCTTTATAATTTTAGTATAGATAAGTATTTAATTTTCTCATACATTTTGTAATACATAAACTAAGGAATTTTCCATTTTCCGAGCTTTTTCTACGTCACGGGCATTGGACTACAGGCACTGTTAAGTTTTTGCCGATATTACCGATGGCGATACAAAGTGCGCCGGTTCATATAGTAAATATTATAAAGACTAGACGTAAATGCCAATTTTTCTTTTATTACAGGTTTTATAAGTAAAATAATTGGAAATTTCAAAAACAAAGACGAGGATAAAGAGTTTCTGGTATCGGGAACTCAAAATCAGATCATTGCCAGTTCAGAAAACTTTTTCCGGACAAATTTCAAGAGTCCAAACGCGGAGAGCAAATTCGACAAGGATTACAGGAGTAGCGTGGCGAAATCTAGTAGTGGTGAGTTGGTGTTTTTTTTTTAAATAAAAATATAAGTACTTAAATATAAAATAACTTTATCCACAATTCTAGTGTAGATGTCATAGTTAAGCATCTTTGTAGATGCTTAACTATGACATCTACACTAGGCTAAGTGCCTGTATCGTAGACATCGGTGATTCATTGAATTAAAGATATCGGACAATTTGAGCTTAAATTAGGCTTCGTGTCTAAAAGTAATAAAGTGTTTTAGTACATTTGTGACGGATTCCATTTTAGGGGTTCATATTGGTTCCATCCATACCAAGGCAAGCAAACCCAGTTCTCTAATACCTACGCATATATGTGTATACGTCCCCACATATGACCAAGGCCCCTGTTTCATAAAGCTGACAATCCGACAGGCGCGACATATGTCGAGAACCGACAATTTGACAATTTTTCTGTTTCATAAAGCCGACAGGCAACAAAATTGTCATGGTGGAAAATTTACAAATAAGTCAAATTGTCGCGACAATTTGACATTTTTCTGTTTCATAAAACTTTTTTTGCGGTGACAATTTGTCGGGAAAAACTTGACAATTCTGCTTTATGAAACAGAAAATTGTCGTGACGTATTGACATATTTGTAAAATTGTCCGACATTTGCGACAGGCGCCTACCCTCCTGTCTCGGAACCCGACATATTTTCGGCGACATAATTGTCGCGTTTTCTTGACATATGTCGCGTTTATGAAACGCGTTCTACAATTAAAAATATGTCAAGGTTTCACCTATCGCTTTTAAACAAAACTGTCACGTTTATGAAACAGCCTAAGTGTGACAATTTGACAAATAAGTCAGTTCTTGACATAAAAGTCGGATTGTCGGCTTTATGAAACAGGGGCCAGCAAGGGTATAAAGAGAGGGGTCCGCTGTACCGTCAGGCCACCCCGAGGGGCAACCGTCAGGGATCTGTTATAGACAGATCGTGTCCCCAAACGCTAGATTTATACCAAGGCTCAAGAAGAAAATATGGGACCCTTATCGATGGATCAGCCAGTTGTCTGTTTGTCTGTCAAACAAGACTCGTTTGACCTGACTAATGGCGGCTTCTGGAGCGTCAGGGGAAAGCCCGACTGCAATGCAGAAGGTTGCGGGTTCGATTCCTGCCGGATGCAAGTATTTATGCTTGATAATATATATTTGTTTCTGGTCTGGGTGTTTTCGATGTAGGTATTATATGCATGAATTTACAAAAAAAAAGTATAATATGCAGTTTATCCGTTGTCTAGTACCCATAGTACAAGCCTAAATCTTAGTTTGGGTCTAGATTGTACTGTGTGTAGGTAACGTGATAACGTCGCAAAATCGGTTGGAAATTGACGCCGTGTGAACAGACCGTAAGCATGGATTAAGCGTTAGTTATGTCATATATTATAATAGCGCTATTGTCTAAACATATTTTGATAATCCTCTGAGTCTAGCTAGTTAAACAAACTGATAAAACAATGAATCGTCTTGCAAACAATGATTGTTTATGTAAATAGTGACTGAATTGGGTGTCTGTGACTTATATAGTGACTAACTTTACATAATGAATTAAATCCATAAACTATTTGTGTACTGACCCCGCGGGAATCTTGGAATCGCTGACGGTTAAATACCTGCGGCCTTATTCCCCCAAAAAAACCGCGTAGACGCCGCACAGTGGGCTGAAACGGGAAATCAGCGGACTTAGGAATCAAAGTTGATAATTCTATTTTTTTTAAATGGCGATCGCTAGAGCTAATTAAAACAATAAAAAATTAATACTTAAATATGAATAATTCTCGAGTAAATCGACTTTGTGTGAAAAAAATGTATGAAACGACATATGTTTTGGTCTCTAGCTTCCAACTTATGGTCGATCCCGCACTTTGGGCAGCAATTTGTTATAGTATAGGTCTCTACCTTTCACGTGACACCAAGAAGTCCTGCCCCGACCCGCCCTTTCGGAAAATAGAAGCGATTGAAAATGTTGTGTTTTCAAGTTAACCATTTACGATCAAATCTTTACAAATTGTATTTTGTATGTTGTTGGATGTGACTAGTATATCATAAAACAATGATAGGACACCTATTCTACATAACTATTTGATAATAGTACAATTTCGAGTTAAGCTAAATGTTTTTTTAAACCTTACCGCTTCTAAATCGTTCATCTCCAATGGCCTGGCACTACATATATCGCAAGCTGCAGAAGACGTCTCGGATATAATTGAGGTAATCTTACCGTCAATCATAGTAAGTAATAAATTGTGGCCAATCGTTGTCTTTTTGTAAATTGTAGGCATCAGTGTTGCGATCTCCTTCTTTATTCTATTCATCTCTGTTGTTACCACTTCTTTGGTTTCTCTTATATATTTAAAAGATATTGGACGGCAGTATAATGTAGATGAAGGTCTGTCGTTTTCCCAAATCACGATATTTTCTTCATTGGGCAGCTGAAGAGGCACCAAACTAGCCATAAAAATGCTGGAATCGTCGAATTCTCCTCTTTGTTTATAATTACTCTGCCCTGAAGCTCCATCGAATCCCCATTTGCTAGCAAGCTTCAACTCTGCACGGGAATCTGCTTGAATGTTATTAGCTTCCATTATTCGTGTGATCGTTAATGTCAAAAGTGCCTGTAATTTAATTTGAGCGCCATCTTCACTTATGCTGATGTCTTTTTTGGGCGGATAACAATCTTCTTTTGCTTGTTTTATCGCATAATAGGATGGATAAACTTCGCATCCTTGCTCACTTTGCCGAGTCCCTTAAATTTATATACTGCCACTTAGATAGTTTAAGGGACACAAAAAGACCCAAATCCTTATCGGGAGTGTAGGTTTCTTCTCATTTCTTTCCCTTTAAACTCGCTTCTACTTTAGCTGCATCTTCTGGGTGTTTCATAAGGTGATCTAAAATTTTGCTTACTCGTAATTCTCCACTGTTACGAAAGGCCCTCACTGCAGTAGCACCCGATTCTTCCGACGAAAGCGATTTGTCAAGTGAATGACTTATACGCCTTATCTTTTGCCGTTCACTCAAATCTTCAAACTGCTTTCTGGGTGTGAAGGTCGGAGTAGATGCTCCCGAAGTGCTAGGTTGAACATTTTCTTTCTGAGCATCAACCGGGTCAATTTCTTGAACATTTTCACTAGAACACACTACACCCGGCCACTCTATTGAACTCTCCAACCAATCTCGGTGTATTTTTAAAAATCTTTGTAGGGTCCTATTTGCCTTCCGCCACTTCAAAACTATTTTCGATGAATATTTCTGGCAAAACTTAACTAACTGTCCACTTTCTTCTTCATTGATCTCTTTTCCCAATCTCTCCTTTAAAAGTTCAAAAAGTTTTGCAGAGTCTGAAAACGAGTCTAATTCAGTTCTCAATTCTCATCAACACAAACAGGTCAATATTGTTCACTAAATTCTCCATTATCACCACGAATATTGAAATGTTTATGGGACAAATGACAAAATCCGAATGACTGTTGCAATTACATTACATCCCTTAAATAGTCGCACCCCCAACAACCTATCTAACATGCCATATTCATAAAGTACCTATCTAATCCCCTTTTACAACTCATCAGTAAAACCGCAAGGACACTCATTATCACAGGTAGTCTTTGAAGGATGCCGCAATTTCCTAGAAACGTAATAATAAGTGGGTCTTATTATTAAGACTGAAGTACTACTATTCAATAGGTAGATAGGCTACCTATTGTTATTTAGTGAAGTACTTACCTATTGTTCCTTCACTAAGTATATCTATAACTGGAAGAGGTTGTTTACCTTGCTACTACATTACTATGTTTTTTTTGCTACTACATTACTATGTTTTTTTTTCAATGTTTAAAAAAACATTTAGCTTAACTCGAAATTGTACGATTTTCAAAAAGTTATGTACCTATCATTGTTTTATGATATACTAGTCACATCCAACAACATACAAAATACAATTTGTAAAGATTTGATCGTAAATGGTTAACTTGAAAACATAACATTTTCAATCGCTTCTATTTTCCGAAAGGGCGGGTCGGGGCAGGACTTCTTGATGTCAGGTGAAAGGTAAAAACCGATACTATAACAAATTGCTGCCCAAAGTGCGGGATTGACCATAAGTTGGAAGCTAGAGACCAAAACATATGTCGTTTCATACATTTTTTTCACACAAAGTCGATTTCCTCGAGAATTATTCATATTTAAGTATTCTTGTAGAACAATTTTTTATTGTTTTAATTAGCTCTAGCGATCGCCATTTAAAAAAATTAGAATTATCAACTTTGATTCCTAAGTCCGCTGATTTCCCGTTTCAGCCCACTGTGCGCCGGTTAGCTTCTACACGGTTCGCGAGTTATTTTGTTCTAGTAGTGCCCGAGACTTCGCCCGCATATATTTTTTTTTACTATGATATAGCCTATAGCCTTCCTCAATAAATAGACTATCCAACACTGAAATATTTTTTCAAATCGGACCAGCAGCGGTTCCTGAGATTAGCGCGTTCAAACAAACAAACAAACTCTTCAGCTTTATAATATTACTAGCTGCGTCTCACGGTCTCGATCCCGTGGGAATATCGGGATCAAAAGTAGCCTGAAGTCTTCCTCGATGAATGGACTATCTAACACTGATTTTTTTTTAAATCGGACCAGCGCAGCGGTTCCTGAGATTAGCGCGTTCAAACAAACAAACAAACTCTTCAGCTTTATAATCTTCTTCTAATATATAAAATGTCCATGTCACAATGTTAGTAACCGTACTCCTCCGAAACGGCTTGACCGATATATATGAAATTTTATATGCGTATTCAGTAGGTTACTTAAGGATTTATAAGGCAAAACAACGTTTGCCGGGTCAGCTAGTATTAGTATAGATTCTAGACGCGCTAAGAAGTCACGTGACGTGCCGTGTAGCAACCTGCAGGCTTTTTGTTTTGTGTGACGTCATTGGCTTTTAGAATACCGAGTTAACTTAACAGGTTTCAACGTAGTTTTAGAAAAGTTGACTGGAGTCTACATCGTATCTTTGTAGTTTTTTCTTACAGAATAAGGCCGCTAGAATAACACATTATCTGCGTGTGATTCCACGTCTTCAGCTATCTACATTTCTAGTTTCATCGCAATTGGTTCTGCTGTTTTTGCGCGAAGGAATAACAAACATTTATATATTTTATACAGGGTGTCCCAGAAACGAGTGTCAAGTGACAGTCCAGAGGTAGAGAACCTTAAGGGGTACCCGAATCATCCCCATGTATGTTCCGCGATTTTTCGTAGTTTAGAAGTTATGGCCTTTTTTCTCAATTTTCTACTAAAATGCGACCACTGATACCTATTTGGTCATACTTACTGCAATAATCGAGATAATTGGCTGATTTCTTTCCAAATGTGGAGCTGAATAATAGGGTCATGTTACCTGTTACAAAAAAAAGGCGTAACACTAACCAAACTGTTACAAATTAAAAAAGAATTTCATAAAGTGAGCGTTGACAAAACGCTATAAACACTTTAAAGAGCAATTAAAAGAAAAACTCGCCTATAATTTTTTTTTCAAACCAACTTCAAAAACTTCCGTACTTCATTAGCTATCTACCCCTATTCATTTTATTGGTCTATCATTAGAGTATCATATCAAAAATTTTATTTAAAAATTCTTTGGTCGAAAATTCTCTCACTCATCCCTATTACGAAGACTTCGCTGTCTGACCGTCTGTCACCGGGCTGTATCTCATAAACCGTGATAGCTAGACACTTGAAATTTTTACAGAGGATGTATTACTGTACCCGCAAATATTTAAGGGAGCTCCCATACAACAAACGTGATTTTTGACATAAAAACGCAACGATACCACGATCTATTTTACCACTAGCGCCATCTAGTGATGTTTTTGTCTTCCGCAAAAAAACTTCTGCACAAATCTTAATTAAGATTTTAAGTGAGAGAATTTTCGACCAAAGAATTTTTAAATAATTTTTTTGATATGATCCTCTAATGATAGACCAATAAAATGAATAGGGGTAGATAGCTAATGAAGTAAGGAAGCTTTTGAAGTTGGTTTGGAAAAAAAATAATAGGCGAGTTTTTCTTTTAATTGCTCTTTAAAGTGTTTATAGCGTTTTGTCAACGCTCACTTTATGAAATTCTTTTTTAATTTGTAACAGTTTGGTTAGTGTTACGCCTTTTTTTTGTAACAGGTAACATGACCCTATTATTCAGCTCCACATTTGAAAAGAAATCAGCCAATTATCTCAATTGTTGCAGTAACTATAACCAAAAAGGTATCAGTGGTCGCATTTTAGTAGAAAAATGAGAAAAAAGGCCATAACTTCTAAACTACGAAAAATCGCGGAACATACATGGGGGTGATTCGGGTACCCCTTGAGGTCCTCTACCTCTGGACTTTCGCTTGACACTCGTTTCTGGGACACCCTGTATGTATGTATAATAATTTTATTGTTTTCATGTCTCAGATATATCAGAAGAGAACCGCGGTCTGCTATCATCTAGTCAAGCGTCGTCCGGTACTGACTTCCAATCCACGGAGACTCTAACCGACACGATATTACCAAAGACAGGCTACGATTTCCTCGATAACTGGTAACTCTGCCACAGCTATTGGGAATTCTGCCACAGCCAGTGGGAACTTGCCACAGCCAGTGGGAACTTGCCACAGCCAGTGGGAACTTACCACAGCCAGTGGGGACTCTACTACAACCAGTGGCAACTAACCACAGCCAGTGTAAACTCTGCCACAGCTATTGGGAACTACCACATAACGCTTTTAGAGAAGAAGATCTTGCATAATGTACAATTCCTAATTTCCATATTTTTCAATATGCTGATGGAAAATGGACTTTTTTTATTAATTATTAAGGTCCTTATTTGTATGCAGTTCAGTTATAAAGGCAGGCAGCGCCGCGCCGAACAATATAAATTGTACATTTTTGTGCATCTGCCCCAGGCAATTAGTTTATACCGGCCATTTAGTTGACGGCCTAGGTCTAATAATCTCTCTAAATGATATTCCGCCATAAGGCCGCGAACTGAATAAAATGTCGAGGTGTTTTTGAATATGTCGATGCGGTGTAAGACATCAAAATAGAGATTTCCGAATTGGAGATTTCCTGGTGTGTGGCATCTTTTACTGGCCTGTCGAATTGGCAGACATTTTGCAGTGGCTGCAAATCTGACAGGCCTATAAGTTCTTGAAATAGGCACGATCTGTGGCTCGATTCGTTTGATGACAGAGACAGTGCAGACCGATGATAGACGCAGTGCAGACACAACGCAGACACAACACAATTGCAAAGAAAACTCAAAATATACTCACAACTACTATATAAATACAATATTTTGTGTTTTCTTTGTAATTGTGTTGTGTCTGCGTTGCGTCTGCACTGCGTCTGTCATCGGTCTGCACTGTCTCTGTCATCGAACTGGTATGTAATTGTTTACGAGAATCGAGCCGCTGGGTTGTCCAATTTTGGCTTCAGAATATTATAGGCCTATAAACGTAATGTTGCTTTAGTATTAATTTTAATGTCAAAGATTTTTTTGTACTTTTTTATACTTATTGTGTAATTAATTGTAATCTCAATAAATAATAAAGAATCTCATGTAAACAGTATTAAATATTGTTGTTTTACTGGCACATTCTGTTCTGCTTCATTAGAAACACCTGACTGTACCTACCTATAGGTACTATATTTCAGAAACTTAGATCAAAAATGTAAACATAATGTAAATTTTAAAGGAAAAAGTAAATAAAGAGCTGTCCCTTTCAAATAAATGTATGTGATTTTTGTTTACATTTTTGATCTAACTTGATTTTAAGACTCAGGTTGGAGAATCTGTCAAGTTGGCCCGACCTTGTTCTTCCTCGCTCCTAATTTTGATAATAGTCAAAATTTTCTTATCTCGACGTTTCGACCATGTTACAACGGTCTTGGTCGCGAGGGGACTCAATAGATATCGATAGTAGAGATGGGCCGACTAGGGGTTCTGCCGACTAGCAGACTAGCCGACTAGTCGGTTCCAAAATTGCCGACTAGTCGGCAATGCAGATCATTATAATTCCCAGATATTTGGGTTAATCATGACCACTCGGCGATTGTTGTTATTTTTGGATGAATTTGCACTTCGAAAGCTGTAACGAAACTTCCAAAAAATGTTGAAATAAAAATAAAAGTTGGAAAAAAAAAATCATGGAGCTGTGGCGTAGTTATGATATTTTGGATGTTTGATGTTAAGATGATGTATGTAGGCTATGGCGTGTTTTTATAAACGTTTTTTTGGCTATCCACCTTCTTACTGTACTATTAATTCAATTAAATATTGGTTTTATTGCATAATTGTTAGTTGACGACTAGTCGGCATAATTTGCCGACTAGTCGGTTGAACTGCCGACTAGTCGGCCCATCTCTAATCGATAGTATTCGGCAACGCTAACTTCGAGTAAGGGCCAAGCTAGTAACTCCAAAAGAAACAAACCAAGATATAATTTCAAAAAAATCTTTAATCTTATAATTACTTAGGTACGTAGGTACCTACTTAGTATCTTAGGCTTGATTCGACCAAACTAGAATAAGCAATGAATAACATTTCTCTGCAATGAGGATGATTTATGCTAGACCGCGCCGCGCCGTATCCGGCCCGTGGCGGGGACGGACTTTGTATGAAGAAAGCACGGACGCGACACGTCAGGCGAGATCTCATTAGAACGGGCCGTACTGGTGCCGGCAAACACCTTGGAGAATTCTGACGTGGAAAGGGTAAATTCGCGCAGTACATTTACGTGTGACTTTTATGAAAAATCTACTTCTGCTTATCTGGCATTTTTTTCTAGATGTTTGCCGGCACTTGTAGATACTACTTCATACAAAATAAAACGTGTGGCACTCGGGGACTGCCGCGGTAAAGCTATTGCATAGCATGTTTTATCAACTTATGCAATTATAATTATTTTTTTTATTTTTTATTACCATGTAGCTCGGCCGAGCTACATGGTAACCATGGCAACGTAGTGGGCGTACTGGGGGGTGTTAGATTTTTTTCGTTCGAAATTTCTTCAATCAAAGCTCAAAGCCCGCGATAAAAGCTATGCAATAGCATAAAAGCTTAAAACCCCGCCACGCCACGATACAGCGCGGTCTAGCATGAATCATCCTTTACACGTAGAACTTTGCGAATCTCTTGAACGATTAAGACGATTTGAGTAGAATTGCTATTCGTTGCTTATTCCAGTTTGGTCGAACAGAGCCTTAGTGGCGAAAAACATTAATTTTTAAACAAAAAAATTGATACACAGATCGTAATCAAATCAAAAACGATATCCTAAGTAAGTGAAATTAAGGCTAAATGACACAAATTGCGTGGCGTTCGGGCATCTCTATCTCTCTGTAACTCTTGTACTGAACATCATCAATCAATCAATCACGGATACAGTGCTGAGGTTACGGTTACAATTTGCTACTGAGTAGCTACCCGCTACCCGTCCTATAATATTATAGTCATATAATTTTAGGCACAATTTTCAAATCTCAAGCTTTTTAAGAGGATCGTCTCCGTCATTCTCTTTCTCCATACAAACGTAATTTAAATTTTCTTCCCTGGATAAAGACATTAGAGCAAATATGTTTATGCCATAAAACCTATATCTGTCATGACTCATGAGTCATGACAATGCATCTACCTTTTTTTATTTTTTTTTATTTTTCTAATTAAAATAATAATAAAAAAATAAAAAATAATAAAATGAAAAAAATAAAAAGGTAGATGCATAGTCATGCATGACAGATATAAGTTTTATGGCATAAACATATTTGCTCTAATGTCTTTATCAAAGAAAATTTAAACTATGTTTGTATGGAGAAAAAGAATGGAGACGATCCTCTTAAAGATATCTGTTGAGTAAACTGTAACACCACCAAATATAAACGTCACTATCTTTGAAAAGAAATGAAAGTTTTGACTGTTTTTAATTTGGTAGTGTTTGATTTTATTCAGCAGAAAACTTTTATCTATAGTTTAATAAATCGACCCTTAGGGGAAGGGGTTAGTACTTGTTCTGCATACAAACGTAGTCGACTGGTGCCTTTCTGAACAGAGACATTAGAACAAATATCTTTTATCCATAAAACCACGATGCCACGAGGCATGGTCATGCCAGATATAGGTATATCTGAAATTGATGCATTGTGGAAACATGTGTTTGTATAGAAAACAAGTAGGTACCTATCCTTTCCTTTTAAAAGACAGTGTTTATCTAAAAATATCTCTTTCCAAAATTGAAACTATTTTATTGGGTTTTTTTATGTCAGACATAAGAAATAAACATATTTTGAATAGGTAGGTACATAAAGAATCCTAGATAAACACGCGTAGGTTGAATTTTTCACATGTACACTTTCTGATTAAACCTAAATAACACTAAAACCAATGTCACCAAAAAATGGAAATTTAACATTTAAAAACAAAAATGTAGGTAATACGCTTGTGTGAAAAACTGCAGAGACTTCTAAATAACTATATAATTTGAAAGAAGGGACATAGTAACAAAATCTTTAGATAATGTCGAATATTTAGTTAATTACTTATATCTATGCGGCCATTTAAGCAATGCAGTTAGAAACGCTATTCAAAATTTAAAAAATGGGTTTACATAATTGGAGCCATAGTGAGATCCGAACTGGCACGTTCGGCAGTGCTAGCATTCAAGGGCTGTATGGTAAGTACCAGCATTTCCCGACTGACAACGCAAATTGGAAATGCCATCATGGTAGGACGTACGATTACAGTCAAAGTTTCAGACAGATTTCTCATAGTTTTGTTTTTGCAACTGTTGAAAGGTATCAAGTGCGTGTTTATTTGCAATCACTGATCAATATTGTTCTTTTTCCATGATTGCGAATAAAAACGCACTTGATTACTTTCAACAGCTGTGAAAACAAAACTACTTGACAAATCTGTCTGAAATGTTGATCGTCATCATTGGAAAGATGGAGATTTGCATGGTGGTTGGTAAACACGGGTACTTATCATCATACAGCCCCTGTACAAACAATAGAAACATTTTTGTCAATCAAGAGAATGTTTCTCATCCTTGCCACCACTGCTGGTTGCGAGCCAGACTTCTTTCTAGCAAGTTACATTTTATAGGTCACAGGTCACATAATCACATAATATATATTTTTTTTATTGTTTATTGCTCAGGGCAGAAACACATATACAGACACGGTTTTTTCACAAATCATTCATTTTCTTACCAAGTTGTCTCCTTACGACCTAGACTAGTGTAACATTGTTGAAATGTCGAGTTTACAAAATAAATAACAATATGCAATTAAGACCCAGTAAAATGTAACTGTTAAAAGATTGAGTGAATATAAAAAGTTGACTCTTTCTTTTCCCAGGGGGACAAAAATGTTATGCATTTTTACCTCAATCATGGCTGCAAATCTTGTACACACATCTTTCTTATAAACTTTCACAAATTCTTCCCGCAATACATGATTATAAGCTGTAATGCTTAAACAGCCTCTCCACTTATACAATAGTTACTTTAGTCGCTCTGCCCTGCAGCCTGGCGTAGTAATACATAAATCTTCTCTTTGATCCAATCTTTGTTGTAAGGAGCGTATGTGTTTGTCGACTTTTGGTACACTAAGCAACTAAGATCCGCTAGCTGTAAGGTAATAATAAATAAATAATAAAATAAAATCAGTTTATTTCAGGCCGAGGCCCATAATAGTGTAGTGTGTGTAATAAAGAGGTTAGATTTTTTTTTAAACATAGGCTAGAGATTTTCCTTCTGTTTTGATTTTGGGTAGAAACTATATTAATTAAAATTGAAATTAGATTAAGGATCAGGATTTCTTGAGGAGTCAATCCTGAAGAAGGGATCTGTAAACGTCTCGAAACAATGCTAAAAGTAATAAACACCATGCGATTAAAATGGAAAAATGTCTTTATTTTAAGGACCGCGGGATGCAGCTAGTGTAATATAACATAGTTACAAATTTACCTACTCGTCCTACAGACGGTATAATATCCCTATTACGAATTAGGCTTAACATAATAAATGATTTACTAGTAGTTCTGCAAACAATAGACCTTGGGAGCATCATGCAAGCAGGAACTTGAACAGGATACTTAACAAATTAAGGACTTATAGGCCAATTCTATTAACAGAAACTTAAAAGTGAGCAATTAACTGCGTGGTGACTTATCTGTTCATTATTCCAAAGATCCTCATCAATCTTTACCAAATTTTTAAAGATTCACTCAAAGGTTACTAGGTAGGTTTGTGGCAGGAATAACCAATTCATGCGAAAACAAGATCACACATTTCTAACCACTACAACTAAATATATAGGATAGAAAAAAATAACCATCCTCTTACCTGGTCCACAAAATCAAACAGTTGCGAGATATCATAGGTGATTGTGGGAGTATTTGGGTTCCTACGTTTTAAATGCTCTTCGTAAATCTTGCAGACTCCTTCCATACAGTCGTTTACGCTCTCATAGTCCGAATAGGTCCTAGTTTCTGGCCTAGGACCCGGTTGAACCAGCAGAATTGTGTGGGACTGTAAATTTCCATAACCTCTTTATTTACCGCCTTTTTTACAGGCAAATGTAAAGATTACGTAAAGAAGTAAAAGCGATACGTACCATTTTGTGATAATTTTATAGTTTTACACGAACAAAATAAAGTAAATTCTTGTGTTTTTCGAGAAAATAATATCCGCGCTGAAACAGTCCGAAAAGCTTTTTTATTTCGTTCAAAACCGGTATGCATTGTTTTTTTTTAATTTGATATTTGGGCCTTCAGCCAAGTATGATTTTTTTATTACGAAGTTTTTGAACGAAATTTATGCTCCACCCAAAAAATACTGCTGCAGGCGCTGCAGCTGCTTATGGTAGCTGGTGTTCGACGAGATCAAGTTTGGTTAAAAATGACCAATAACTTCATTGACGAAATACCAAGACGGAAGAAGAGAAGATATTATATGAAATAAGAAGATGACTGTGTGAGGAGGCTGTATGGTGTGAAATACTTTCTATTTCGCTCTTTGAATAAGAGAAGTAACAGAAACAAAAAATGTCAAAACAAAAATGACGTCTGCTGCTTTTCTTTTTGTTGTTGTTGATAGAAATAGTTTTCATTATTATGTAAAAATACATATTACGAACGTAAGTAGTCGAAAAATGTGTTATTCCCTATATTTGATAATACGGTATTAAAAAACGTCTTGAAATGGAAAATTCATTAGCAAAGTTCGAAAAACTTCTCAAGACAAAAAGTGCTTTAAAAACATCGATTTACGATTCGAAACCTATAAAACAAGCAACATACAAACCGCAGGACGTGTTAGACACCGTATTCTCGCAAATAAAGTCAATACATCAAGCCGATATTGTTGAAATTAATAAAACAAAAGTGACTGAGAAGAAATCAGGATTTCTAGCCGTCAGCAATAAGCCTGTTTACAAAGAGGTAACTTTTTATTATCACTAAGCTAATCACACAACTTGTGGGTGATCGATGTACAAGCCTAAACCGCGGTTTTATAGAACGTTGGTCAGTCTATACTCACAAAACTGCGGTATTGTAATGTATGATACACCGGCGAGCTTTACCGAAGAGCCATTAGGTATTTCGGGGCTTCCATACAACGTCATATGTTTTACTGGCTGCCGCAGCCAGGCTGCCTAGTGTGCGTGGTACCTAAGACCGCAGTTTTACTTGCTAGTTGATTAGGGCCTTAAGGTAAACTTACTTATATAAACACAAACATTATATGCATGCATGGATTTTTGTTGCGGCTTCACACAAAATCCGGTACTGAACCAATTGTGATGAAACTTGGATGTAGGTAGCTGAAGACCTAGGATAACACCGAAGCCAATTTTTTGAATAATAACAGAGGTACTTTCTTAAGCAGGTGAAGTCACTTGGCAATACTAGATCATATCAAAAATTCAATTTCAGGTACCCAAACAGCAGAAATTTGAGACACAACTCATAACAGACACTCAACTAATCAATATAATAGACAATGTTGAAGCTAGAGATGCACACAAGGGTGTAACACAAGAGTTTGATAATAGTTTCATTCACACACCAACAGTCGAAATAGAAAAAGGGAATACTCCTTCAAAAATAAAAGAAAACAACTATATTACGGCAATAAAAAGTAAAACTTTTTTGGAAATAGAAGAAATCACTCATTCTGTAACACATACTGAAATTTTCACACAAATGCATATGGAGGAAGATGAAAAATCGCAAGAAAAATGTAATGAAGCCACATTAACAAAGAATATTTCAAATACAGAAGTTAACAGAAATAATGTTGATTTGGCTAATCTTCAGTGTAAAAGTAACATTATGGCACAATTATATCCAATATCACATGAAGAAAGAGATAAAATAACTGTAAAAACATTTAATCAAACAATTTCAGATAAGTCACAAAGTTTATTAAAAATGAATACAGGCTGTATTGACAATACTAATACACAAAGTATCCGAAATGATGTTGCTATTGCATTCACACAAAAAAGTCATAAAGATACTATTACGCCTAGTATTAAAAGCTCTGCTGATTCTCCAAGTATTTTAGCCGATATATTATGTAAGCTGGATGATCAACTTAACACAGAAGATATAAATAATATTAATAATTTTGGAAACCATGTACCTGAATTTGAAATAAAGAATAATAAAAAAGTATCAGAAGAAATAAATATGAGTAAAGAATTATTTACAGAAGATCAACTGCAATTGAAGGTATTTGAAAAAGAAAGACCGGCAAGTCCAGTATTAAATATGAAATCAAAAAAGGCCAAATTTTCGCAAACGCCCGAAACTTTCTCAGTACCATTAGATGTGTTTGAAAATTTCGAAAAAACAGTCATGTCTTTAGTTGAAAACAATAATAAACAGATTTTTATAAATTCACAAATATTAGGTAATGAATTGCATTTGAATTTAAACAATAAAATAGAAATAGATGAAGGCAACCTAAGTCCTGTTATTAAATTATCAGTTGATGAACTACATATCAGCCAAAAAGAAATAGAAGAAACAGTTATTCATCATATTGCAAAATCGGGGCCAATACGTAAAGAAATAAATAATTCCACTAAAAAAAGTTTCCTTAGTAATGAGGAACTAAATATGCACGAAAATAATAAAATTACAGATACAAAAGCAGATAATATAAAAAATACGAGACGAACACTATCCAGTCTTTCAGATGAAATATTATTCAGCAGTGATGAAGAAAACGACTGTGTGCATAATGAAATCCTAGATCTTCCACTAACGTGTGCATTAGAAACTTCATTTTACGATGAACCTGATGTGTTAGAGAAGACTATGTATGTGGGCTTCCAGACAGCTAGTAATAAGTCTATACAAATTCAAACCGAAACTTTTGAAAAAGCTCAAAGTCTGCTAGCTAATGATAGAGAATATAGCCTCACTGAACTTGTCGAAATATGTGATGGTAGTGCTAAAAAGATAAATCTTAATAGAGATCCAGAACTTAACACGATATCACAATCACATCCAAAACTTGTAGGTAATAAAAAAAATCTTTTGGAGACACTTAAAAAACAAACAGAAGTTCAAGATGTTGAATTTCAAACAGTAAATAATAATAAAACAAACATATCCGATAAAGATAGTAAAATTAGTAACGTTTTTGAAGATATTGACCTAACTAGAAATTATCTTGAGTCTGAAGAACAGAAAGTCAAATTAGAAATGTCTGAATGCTTATTCAAAGAAAATTGTAACGAAACGAAAAAAACTTCTACTAATATTCAAGAAAATAACATAAATGATGACTTACTTATCCAGGAATTCGAAAATATAGAAATGTCTCTAGAAGAAAAAGAAGCTAACAAAATAGAAGCCTTTGACGGTTTCAAAACTGCTAGCAATAAGATAATACAAATATCAGAAATAGCTAAGCTTAATACAAATAATATTTTTAAGGATATAGATCTTGGCCAAATTAACGAAGATGAAAATGATCCTATTTATACCACTAAAGAACAAATCAACGCAGACCCAAACAGCTCTAAATTTAAATCTTTATATAAAACAGAACAAATAAATGCTCCTACTGATATATCTTTTCCTTCAACTAGTAAAACCACTTTGGAAGGATTTAAAACTGCAAATAATAAAGCAATAAAAATAAGCGATGATGCTCTCTCTAAAACTAAAAAAATATTCAAAAACATTGATGAATCTGAAATTTTAATGAACGATGATCAAAATGAGAAACTTAAGAGTCTAGATTTTTATGCTTTTGATAAGAAGTTTGAAGGATTTAAAACAGCTAGTAACAAATCAGTCTTAGTCAGCGAAGAAGCAATGAACAAGACTAAAAATATATTTCAAGATTTAAAAATACATGATAATTTTAGTACTACAAACTCAACTACAAATATCCAATCGAAAGAAGATCTTGGAAGTATGCAGCTGGAAACATATCAGGAATTTAAAAAGCGAGACAAAGTTAGTCTGCAAAATAATCAAGATTTACCTATATATCAAGGTTTTAAAACAGCTAGTAATAAACCAGTAAAAGTATCCGAAAAGAGTTTAGCTAATAGTAGGTCAATATTTGAAGACATTGAAGTGAATAATAGCGAAAATAATAATGTAATTAACAAAGATACAGGTGTGTTCCAAGGGTTTCAAACAGCCAATAATAAGCCTGTAATAGTGGCTCAGAAAAATCTAATCAGGTGTCGTAAATTATTTGCTGAATTGGACGAAGTCAACAGTAATGTTACCATGAATACAGAAAAACAAATAAATAAAAAACAACCTTACCCTACGAGTTTTAGCAAAGAAACTACCATTTTTAAAGGTTTTACAACAACAAATGATAAGATAGTAACGATTTCAGCAGAAAGCCTAGCAAAAAGCAAAGCTATGTTTTGTGATTTTGAGGTAAATGCTATTGAAAATCAACCATATGTTATGACAAATAAAGCAGATAATCCAGTTTTCAAAGGATTTCAAACAGCAAACAAAAAGTCTGTTCATATTTCTGAAGAGGCTCTACTTCAAAGTAAGAAAATATTTCAAGATATTGAACAAGATGTCGAGGAAAAAATAATGACGGGTGCTAGCACTGATAACACTTCAAAACTGAGATCGTTCATTGATTTTAAAACTGGCGTTAATAAACAAGTACTAATGCCTGAATGTGCTTCAGAGAAGAGTAATGATCCTGTTATAGATAAAAATAAAGTAGAATTCATTGGGTTTCAAACAGCAAGTAATAAAAGTGTTAAAATATCTAAAGCAGCTATAGAAAACACTAAACACATATTCAAAGATATAAATATAGATAAAATGGACACAAGAAATAATAAATCCCAAAACATACTTACAGAAAATTTTAAACAACAAAGTGATATTCTCAACAACGCAACTACATTAGAGTATAACATATTTTCGACAGCTAGTAATAAAAATGTAACTGTATCAGAAGAGGAATTAAAAAAATCTAAACAACTGTTAACAAATTCTATTAACAAAGAATTTAAAAATTTAGAAACAAAACAGATATTAAAAGTACCAGTTGATACAGAACCAGAAACTACCATTACATCATTAAATTTAGATAAAATTATAAATACACAAGTATTACAAAATTTTGATGAAGATCTATATACAGAAGACTTTCAAAACACTCCAAAACCTCAAAAAAGATCAACCAGCCCTATATTATCATGTCCTAGAGCTAAAAAACGAAAATTTGAAACTCCATACCAAAACAAACCAGCCAAGCAAACAACAGATGTAATAAAAAAAACAGAAGCAACTAAATCAAAAACTATAGATTTAGACGAAAACTACAAGAAGAATAAAATCTACAAACTAAAAGACTTAAAAACAGTCAAAAACACTATGGATCCATACATTACTAATTTCAACATTGACAACATAGGGAATTTTGAGTTTGTTGCTGAAAGAAATGATATAACTCATACAAAAATGACCATAAATGATGTAAAAAATACATTCCAAAACGCTGTAGACACAAAAATTGTACCAGAAGGTTGGTTTGAAATACATATAAAGCTAATAATATGGAAACTTCTATCGTATGAAGCTAAATTTAACTTTGTATGCACAGTCAGAAATGTACTGAACCAGTTGAAATATAGATATGACAAAGAATTATATAGAGCAGAACGACCTGCGCTGAGAAAAATAATGGAGAAAGACGATGTGCCTTCGAAAACCTTAGTACTTTGTATTGCTGGAATCTACGTAGATGGAGTTAGTGTGAACAAGTAAGCATTTTTATATATATTTATATTTTTAATATCTAGGCCAGGGGTCGGCAACCTTTTAGCAAGAGAAGACCAGATTGTGGCAATATGAGGCAGTCTGCACTGTTCACACTCAAAATGTGTACAATATTGAAAAATTGTCCATCATCTTTCGAGCGATGTTCCCGGTTGCGTCCCTCTCGGCAGCCTGGGGCCCGCTTTACGTCTCCATTTCGCACGATTTTCGCAAACCATGTAGTGAGGCCACTGGTTACGTGGGGAACAAATGTCACAGCAAGACATTTGTTCCTCACGTAACTAGCCGGGTTTCGTAAGACGTGACCGTACCACCGTAAGCGGCATTCTTGCAATGTCTCGGACATGAAGGCTACCCCTGATGCGGGAGTTTCTGACGCGGTCTTTTCCCGTCACTCCACACGTCCAGCGCAGCATCTTCATCTCCGTGACACGCAGCTACTGCGTCTGTCACTCAAGCACTGGTCAGGCCTCACTACCATACAAAAGGACAGGTCTAAAGATGGTTTAATAGCCCAAATTGAAAAAAAGTAAAAACAGAGAAACATATTCCTGAAGAACCTATAAAGTCGGTGACATAGTCGGCGGTAGACATCTTGATTTTTTTTCATCTCTTGTAAGACGACAAAAACTAGACCTAGTAGGATAGAGGAGATCCAAATAAACAAAAAATATTCTATCACATGATGTCCCAAAGTGACACATTTCGGAGATATGGGCCAATGAAGTTTTAAAAAGAAATTTTAAACCGTCATCTGAAGGCTTCGAAAATCATCATGTCGCAGAAAAAAATGTTTACGACTAGAAATAACACGCTTAACCACACACTTTTGGCTTCAGACCATAAGTCTAAATCGTCTGACAATAGATTGAAAAAAATCTTATATGGATTTTAGATCTCCTTTTTTTAAATTTCAGTGTCAACAACACCACAGATAATATAGAAATCCTGCTTACCGATGGTTGGTACTTCATAAAGAGTGTAATAGACAAGATGCTGTCGAGATTAGTGGCCGAACGAAAAATGTATATTGGGTCTAAAATAGTTACCAGTGGTGCTGAACTTGTAAATTGTGAACAGGGTGTTTCTCCGTGGGAGGTATGTATTGTACAAGGAATTAACTGAACTAACAAAAGGGGACGTCTTAGCTTAGGTCTGAATTATACAGAAAAGGCGTGGTGAAGGCGCGGGGCAGACATGATGCCGTCGCCTCAAAACCTTATCATTTAAAATTTAGGATTGCGACGTTTAGATATATCGAAGTTACGCCGCTTTATTATCTATAGCTGTGCCCGCGACTTCGTCAGCGTTTTTCGAACACCTACCCATCGCTGTGCAAAAATCTACACTTGAACGGACGACCAAGGAAATCTGTTGCTGAGCAGAAGAGAATCATGGCAGAGTCTATTTAAGTGTAGTTTTTGCACAGCGCAGCGTTAGGTAACTTGTTCGCATTACTTATTACCTGTAAGAAGTAGCGTTTACCAAAAATATAAATATAATCAAAACCCGACTTCGAAAAAAGGACAAAACAATAACAATTAGCTCTCCTACATACACAGTGCATACGATTTATCTGTTATTGCTCGAAACCCGTTTTGTTTTGGCTAGTTCCGATTCCATTCGGTTGCGTGGTGAACTAAATTCAATTATTTTAAATAGTAAAATTTCATATTGTTATTCATTATCGTTATGAAAAATAGCTGACTGTGAGTTATTCAGCTTTCTAAATACACAATACTAATCGGTTCAGCTGTTCTGAAATTTAAATTAATAATATACCTACAACATACCCAACCTAATTTTGTGTATATCTGTATATCGCCTACTTTCAGACGACGGTTTATTTCCAAACTTTTGGCCTCTCTCTTCCAACACGTTACCTCCCACTGTGCAAAATTCCACACTTAAACGGTGGCCCATTGAAGTACGGACCGTGCAAGGCGCTGCCGCACAGTGGGAGGTAACACGCGCTGCTTATCTATAGCTACTAATATTATAAAAAGTAAAGTTTGGGTATTTGGAAGGACGTTTGTATGAAGTATACGTATGGTGTTCTTCATAACTACCAAACCGATTTTCTTGATTCTTGCACCAATATACCTACATTACATTACCCAAAAGCCTAATCTTGAGTAATGTCATTTTAAATAACAAAAACACGACATTTCTTGAATAATCGTAGCTAATGAAATATCCCGCTCCTTTATCTTCCTTCAAAAACGTAAGAGAAGTGTTTTGACCGCTATCACACCTGATGCTAAGCGTCGATGCCGTCAAAGATGAAACACGATGACCAGTGTGCTTACACCTATTTCAATCAGGTTTCTTACAGTCTCTTTGAAAAAAAAATCATTAGTTACCTACTTGATTTGGGACGGGTAATATTATAGAATGATCATCTCATGATAATGTCAGCCGCATGATATAGGAACAGATCGCAATAACAGTATGGGTACTTACAATGAAATTGTAAATAAAATGATAACTATGTATACAATAAAAATTCAATGTCATTAAGATGCTTTATGGATGTTATGAATGGCCACAGTTTCTGTACACATTTATTATATGTAGAGATGTTACCTCTTCCGTGTCATCTAATGTCATTATCATTATGTATGTATTTCCAGGACACATCCCAAATAAAACTTAAAATATTCGGTAATTCAACGCGTCCCGCTCCATGGGACACAAAACTTGGCTACCATCAATCCGCCATTTTGTCTGATTTGACATCTGTGAAAATCGATGGCGGGAAAATATGTAGACTACAAGTTTTTGTAACTAGAGTGTACCCGTTATTG
Source organism: Idaea biselata (assembly GCA_958496205.1). Classification (NCBI taxonomy): domain Eukaryota; kingdom Metazoa; phylum Arthropoda; class Insecta; order Lepidoptera; family Geometridae; genus Idaea; species Idaea biselata. The sequence goes on from OY292406.1 coordinate 5,072,045, forward strand.
TACGTTGAGAAGTTTGAAGATGGCAGCACTGGTAATTTTTTTCAAATAGCTCATAACGCCGCACCGCACGCCGCTACCGTTAAATATCAAAATCAGTCATATCAGTCAAAAAAACTGCTTATACTTTTTACACTTACGCGGGTGAAACCGATGGTCGCTGCTATAGTTAGAACTATATTTTTTACAGTTACAAGGTCGGAGAGACTAGAACACCTGCATCAAATAAAATATGAAAACGAAAGAGAAGCGGTTTTAGAACAAATATATGAGGAAGTGCAGAAAGAATTCTCCGACCAGGTATGTATGTAGATATACCGCACCTCTACCCACGATCTACCCAGTAAAACTGCCTGAATTACATAGAAGTAACAAATACATAGCGATAAGGCCTCCCATTGTACCACCTATTATTACCACCCACCAGTGTTTATGTTTTTCCTTAAATTGTATTTTTTATAATGGTGTTACAATAAAGAATTAATCTATCTATCTATCTCTACAAATCAGTGGCACTGTATGAGTTTGTCCTTTTCTTGAAGTCGGTTTTGAAAAATTCTTTTATCATCTATACTAATATTATAAAGAGGTAACGTTGGTAACATGTATGCATGTATGTATGTATGTATATTGGGGGTAATCTCCGAAACTACTGGACCGATTTCAAAAATTCTTTCACCATTAGAAAGCTACATTCACCCTGAGTAACATAGGCTACTATTGATCCCGATATTCCCACGAGATCGGGACTTACGCGGGTGAAACCGCGGGAATCTGCTAGTGTAGGTATATGTTTCAGGAATCTCAAGACTCCGAACCGTATATCACTGGATCAAGCAACAAGAGAAAGATTTACGACACCGGCTCTCAAATAGCCAAAATGATGAAGAAATCTAAAGATCCCATGGAGTTTAGAGTAAGTATTTTAGAGATGAGCGTTTGACCACTATCTCCCCTGATGGTAAGAAGCCTTACGCACTAGCATTTAACCGCGTGGCTAATTGACCGAACGAATTTTAAGTCTGGCATTTTTTTTATTCGTCATTTCCTATGTATCTTTGTTCCCTCTCCTCTACAGATCGTATTTTTCAACTCATTTTGATGAAACTTGGTTTACAAGTTTTATGAGAATTTAGAATTTTTGGTTTTGAAGGATTTTGATTCTTCGGGTATTTCGCCTACAAAGTGGGTAGGTACATGATTACTCTTTTTTTTTTTTTTTTTTTTTTAACGAGGGGAATCACTTTAAGACCATCAGGCCGCTCCCGGGGGAGAGCGGCCCGGTGTGTGGGGGTCCCTCCGGCCTGAGATGGTAGGCGGCCGGAGGTTTACCCACTAAACCCCTCGGTGTCCAGCGCTCCGCCATTGCGGGAGCTCGTCGGAATTCCTTCCGGAGCCGTCGACGAGCTCCAGCGGCGGGTGGTCTCGACGGACCTCCTCACCAAAACCCCTTTGCGGGGAAAACCCTCACGAGTGGCGGCGCGGACACGCCGCCGCCATCTCGGGCTCGTTTATTGGCGACGGACTCCCCCGAGTCCGCCGCCAAGAGCCGGGTTAGGGCGGAAACAGATCGTTCCTGTTCCTCCGCCGTCGGGTGCGCGGTGCGCGGTTTGGGACGCGGTGGATCTCGCGAACCCTCTCCGCAGCCTCTTTCTGGCTCATTACGGCCTCCGCGTAATGTCTTACGGCCTGCCACGCCTCGTCGCTGTCGACCATGGAAGCGACCACGGCCGGCAGCGACAAGTCACGGCCGACGACAGACACCAGCTCTGTCCGCTGCTGGTCCCAGGCTGGGCACTCAGCCAGCGTGTGCGCCGCGGTGTCGCACGGACTAGGGCAATGATGGCACCTCTCGTCCGCCTCTTTGCCGATACGGCACAGGAACCTGCCGAAGCATCCGTGTGCCGTCAGCAGTTGCGAGAGGCGGAACGAGAGTGCCCCGTGCTGCCTGCTCACCCACCCCTCCAAAATTGGCCTCACAGCCTCCACCGTCCAGTGGCCGGCTGACGGCTGTTGCAGCCGGGTCCGCCACTCTACCAGCTGGGCCTGGCGAGACTCCTCTCGGCGCTCCTCCACCATCCTGAGCGACGGGCGGTCGCCTCGACTTCGCGCTTCCTCGCGCCACTCGTAGAGTGACGCGAGGGATTTCGCGTCGAGGTCCCAGGGCAGAGACCCAGCCAAGACCACGGCTGCCTCCCCCGACACGGTGCGGTATCCCCGCGTCACTCGGATGGCCATCAGTCTCTGCACGCGGCGGAGTGTGCCGATGACGCCATCCGAGGTATTCGCAGCCCACACCGGAGCGCCGTACAACGCCATGGAGCGCAGGACGCCGAGATACAGGCGCCGCGTCGCCACGCTCGGTCCACCGAGGTTTGGTAGAAGCCGGGCAAGTGCCCCGGCCGCTCCTACCAGCCTCGGCTCCAGCCGGGCGAAGTGAGCCCGGAAAGTCCACCGGCTGTCGAGTGTCAACCCCAGGTATTTCAGGGTTGACCCGACAGGGATCCGGATGCCGCCAATTGTAAGGCGGGAAGCATAGGGTCCTGGACGGGACTATCGCGACCAGCGGTGGGGTCGCCGCGTCCGCAATCCAGTTGCTCCTCTGGGGGATGTACAGAGGCTCCGTGAGTACGGCGACCTCTATCCCCTCCTCGGCCACGGTCTGCACGAGCAGGTCGTGGGCTATTCTACAGTGGTTGAGGTTGACCTGCACTAGTTGATGGATGTGGGCTTGATCCATCAGGGACACTCGACCTCGAAGCCCTCGTCAGCATCCATGCCTTCTTGGGAAGTCCCGGGGGCTTCAGAAGGTGTCGGATCAGCTGGAGCTAGTGGCGATGGGCCGACTGCAACAGCTGCCTTCTTTTTATTGGGCCTGGAGGCCTTGCAGGTCTTCGAACCGACCTGATGTCCTGCCGAAAGCCCAGCCGCCACGCACAGAGTGCAGCGTGGGGCTGTCGAGCAGTTGCTCGCTCTGTGTCCCGGTTCGGAGCATCTATAGCAGAGGTTGGTTCGATCCAGCTCTGACTTGCACTGTGCGCGCACGTGCCCGGCTTCGAGGCACCTAAAACACCGCCTCTCTCTGGGTGTCAGTAGTTTGACACTAGCTGACACCCAGCCGACAAGGAAGCGGCCGGCGCTCGAGAGCTTTTTAGCCACATCGATTGGGCATCGTGCCCATGCAGCACCCATGCCCCCAGCGGATTGTCGGATTTCGCCGACTTTGATGGCTTCGATGGCGCACTCACCAGCACTGGCAATAGCGGCCCAGAGTTCCGGGCCCGTGACGGAATCGTCAAGGCCGGCCACCCGGATTTCTGCCGTTGCTTTTGGTCGTTGGACCCGGACGCATTCATCGCCCAGCGTCTGCCGGATGAGTTGCGCCAACTCGTCGGCCTTCTTGTCCTTATCCTCCCCGGCGATCTCTAAGATTCTGGCCCCCGTTGCAGCCTTGCGTAGGCGTAGGCCAGGGATGCCGAGGCGGGAGAAGTCTATCTCCGACTTGGCCTTCGACAACGCCGTCGCATACGTGAGCCCACCTTGCTCGGCCTCCGGCTGCAGCGTCAAAACAACAGCTGCGGTTTTGGGCACTCGTAGCTTCGGCTTCTTTGCCGTCTTCTTCTCCGTCGAGGTCGGCGGTTTATTGCTGACTTCTCGTCTGCCGTTGCCGCCAACACGCACCCACTCTCTCGACGGAGCTGGTGCAGGTGCTGCCGGTCTTGCCGAGGACGGCCCGGTGACTGCGATATCAGCCGATGGGGCTGGGGGGAGAGAAGCATTCCTTCCCTTCTTCTTTCCTCGCCTCCTGCCCTTTTTGGCAAGTGGGACCGGAGGATTCGGTTCCGCCTGGTTTCCGGTCACGAGGACTGGAGGTGAAGGCACAGGGGTAGGGGTCAAAGGCGACGAGGGGCCTTTGGTTTTCTTCCCCTGGCCTTTCCCCTTATTGGAGGGGGCCTGCAGAGGAGGGAACTCTACCTCCATGACCTCTCGGGCTCGGTCTGCCGCTAACGGCGGACGCAGACGCGGGGCAGGTAGGAGCCTGTCATCTATTGAGGCCAGCTTCGCGCTCACCATCGTTCCCAGGTCCACCATAAGGGAGCGACGGAAGGCCTCCAGTTCCGCGTTGTGTCGCGCCTCAGGGTGGCCAGCACTAGGGCCCGGAGTGGGCGAAGGCTGGGATGCATGGGTGCACCGCGACTTCGCCTGCAAAAAAAAAAAAAAAAAAAAAAAAAAAAAAAAAAAAAAAAAAAAAAAAAAAAAAAAATACTGGCGGCAGCCTCCTTTAAGTAATGCTGGAATCTGCCGCACAGGTTTTTACTACTTTTGGCCACGTGCCTAATTGTTTCGGCATCTTTAGCCACTCTAAGACCCAGGCCTATGGTGGACTGATCATGGGCCGCAGCCGTCTCAGAAGTACTGCCCGGTGGTCTGAGCAGGAGTTCGGATGCAGTCGGGTGCATGGACCTTAATGCACGAGCCGACGCAGCCGTCGCTGCGATCTCTTTTTCAGCCTGCAGACGGAGCTGCTGCTGTTCCGTCTCAAGCAACTTCTGCTTGGCGAGTGCCAGGCCCACGTACTCACCCGTAGTAGGGGGGCGACCACGGCCGCGCCCTTTGGACTTGGAGGTGGGTATCGGCTTCCTTTTGCCTCCCCATTCGTCACCCTCCGAGTCGTATTCTCGGCTACGGGCCCTCTTCGCGCCCTCCCTTGAGAGGCTCTCTCTACTTCCACCTAAGGCCGACGCCATGCTGTGGGCTGAGCCAATGGACTTTGAGGGCCCCTGCTCCAAGCTGTCCGCGCTGCCGCTATAGGCTGACCTCATGCTCCCAGCGACGCTGTCGACGTCGGATTCGGTCAGCTGGGGGTCTTTCTCAAGCGAGCTGTTTCGGCTCAGTTGGGTGAGGGTCCTTTCAGATTGCCTATTCGCCCTAACTGTGAGCCGCTGGTGCTGCTCTCTCTCCTTCTCTGTCGTTCCGGGCACCTTCTGCCCCTCTACTTCGCTACCAGACCTACTTGGTCTCTCCTTATCTGACCCTGCGGATCCTTCTCCCAACTCTCTCTTCTCCAACTTCTTCCTCTCCCTCTCCCGTCTTCTCTCTACCTTCTTCTCACTCCCAACGTCTACTTTTTGTTCTGTGTTTGTTTTTAGAAATTCCATATCAATTCCCACGAGTCGCACGGTATGGTTTCCTTCGAGGGCCGGAGCCGGGTCGGCACCTGAAGGGCCTTAATTTGTAACCCAAGGGAGGGGCGGCTGGTCCCCCCCTGGGAATGCAGTAGAGACCGCCTAATGGGCGGCCACACAGCTCTCGCCCTGCATCACAAACTTAGCTTTCACCTTTTTTAACGTGGTCTGTCCACGGGGCCGGCCGGTAAAGGCAAGCCCGAACCACCCATCCCCGCTTTCGCGGGAGGCACCTACTCTAACGCGTACCCCGGCCAATTAAGGCAAGGGCACCCACCTATTGGTGTGTAGTGTATGTGAGGATGTGTAGTGTGTGAGTGTGGATGTGTGAGTTGTGTGTGTAAGTGTAGAAGCGAATGTGAAGTGTACCTACCTACTGCGCCTCTTGGCTTCACCGCCCAACATAGCTGGCTTGCTATGGTGAGCGGTTACTGAGCCCTCCCACCACGGCAAGGTGGACGCACAACGAGAGGGGGTACATGATTACTCTACACTATAACGTCTGTTTTCAATTGTTCCTTTTTACCCGACTGCCGAAGGAGGGTAACGTTTTTCGAGAGTACGTTTATTTTTTTTATTTTTTATTTATTTTTTGAATAAACAGTTTGTGTTACAATATACATAAAAAGACGCCACATATACTCAATAAAGTTTTAACGGACGTCAGTGCCGTCGACTTATAAAATAATAATTATAATTATCTATCTAAACTAATGTGAATTGGTTTCGCAACTATAACTCAACTTATTAAAGAAGTACACAGAATCAACAAATTACGCATCGAGTAGATACCTACGCAGATGCAGTTGCACAGATGTGGGTAGGCACGGTCGCTTGAGCGACTGGAAATTCGCAATTGAACTTAGCAGGTAGAAGAAGAAGGGTTTGCGGGTGGTATGTATCCAATTTTCGTTTGTCACTCTCTGTAGCCTGATCGTTTCGATGGATTTTAGCGTATGATGTGTCATAAGATTCGTAATGAGCATCACTTCGAAATGCGCACGATCACTAGCGATTACATAATATTCAAATTAGCCGCGCGGTTAGAGATAAAATTGACAACCCGGCCAAGTGCGAAACTCGCGCACGAAGGGTTCCGTACCACTATCACAATTGGGTACGGAACCCTAAAATTGTTTACAACGAATTAATTTTTAAATTTGATAGAAAAATGTGAAATATTTTGCTTCAATTCTTACTCCGACCATACAACCGCTAACTCACAAAAAAAATATCTGAAACTTATAAAAACTCTTTGGTTATTGAAGACAAACTGGTATATTTGACAGACAGGGCAGCCATTTTGAATCCCATGACCAACTCGATTTGACTCTGACCAATCAGAAGCGACCTCACATTGTAAGGAAATTTCCTTGTTGTTTTTTAAACACGTTTGTTGTATGGGAGCCCCTCTTAAATATTTGTTTTATTTTGTTTTTAGTATTTGTTGTTGTAGCGGCTACCGAAATACATCCTCTGTGAAAATTTCAACCGTCTAGCTATTATGATTAATGAGATACAGCCTAGTGACAGACGGACGGACAGACAGCGAAGTCTAAGTAATAGGGTCCCGTTTTTACCCTTTGGGTACGGAACTCTAAAAAGCGGCTAGTCGCCCACACGGTTGACTGCTAGTGCGTAAGAGGTCACTTAGATGTAGCACGCACTTCTAGACGGTTGACTGCTAGTGCGTAAGAGGTCACTTAGATGTAGCACGCACTTCTAGACGGTTGACTGCTAGTGCGTAAGAGGTCACTTAGATGTAGCACGCACTTCTAGACGGTTGACTGCTAGTGCGTAAGAGGTCACTTAGATGTAGCACGCACTTCTAGACGGTTGACTGCTAGTGCGTAAGAGGTCACTTAGATGTAGCACGCACTTCTAGACGGTTGACTGCTAGTGCGTAAGAGGTCACTTAGATGTAGCACGCACTTCTAGAATAAGGAAGACGGCAGTAGCCCAAGATCCTCGTCCGTCCTCGATTCCTTCGTTATTATTTGTTTTATTTGTTCTTTCAGGCGCAATTGACTTGTTCCCAAGTGCAGTTACTACAAGATCATACATCTCGACACAGAGATCGATTGATATCAGCTATCCAAGATCGAATCAGAGACCGATTCGGGAATCGAAACGTCGTCACGTTAGCTAGGTAACACAATCAATGTTATTTAGAACTACCCTCATTTTTAAATTAATTTTGTGTTTCAGCTAGCTCAATTATGAATGTATTTTTTTTACTATTTATTATCAATTAAAAAACTTAAAAAAACATGTTATAGATAAACTTACCAATCAAAACCACTAAGGTTTGTTTCTATGCTAAGCCTTAAGATTATTTTTTACTTAGACACATTTTCAAGGCTAAAATTAAAAAAACAAATCTGGACTTCCTTTCGATATAGTTGTTTTTTGTTTGACATGCGACTTATTTGAGAAAACAATTTTGGGTGTATGTACCTATACCTATTCAAATTAAAATAGTGTCGGTTTTTTTTTCTAGGGGAAAAATAGCCAGCGTTCGGAAAAAAGACGGCCAAATGATTGTTAGTACAGGTAAGTGCATTATTTATTATTATCACACTAGATTAGGGCGCGACGGTTTAACTAGGACTAAAAGACATCTTAAATCCATGGATGGGCATTGTCGGCGGCATCCATCTTGATATTTTTTCGGACTCTTGTCGCACGATGAAATCTATATAAATAAATAAATAAATTCTGTGAACATTACACAGCGCCATCCAGCCCCGTGGTAAGCAACTAAGCTTGTGTTACGGTGACTAGACAACGGATATAATACTTATATTTATTTTACTATAACTTGGATAGAGATCTAAATAAACTGAAAAAATTCCATCACTTGATGTTCTACAGTTGTCAGGTAGAACATCAAGTGATGGAAAAGTTTCAGAGATATGGACCAATGCAGTTTTAAAAGGAAGAAGACGTCAAACCAAACAATCTTTGCCTTCAAACTATGCCTCTAAACCGTCACGGAACAAAGTTATTCAAGATAAGATTTAAAACCGTCTAAAGCCTTCGAAATTGCTATGTGGCGGAATAAAACGTTTACCACTCTAAAGAACACATCAAACCACACATTTCTCTATAAACCGTCACACAACAGAGTTATTAGGGACTTTAAATATTGACTTAATCGATTAAAATAATAATATGTTGTGGCACGACGATAGTTAGTGCACTCGCCGGCAACCGAGGGGTTCGCATCATGCCCCGGGAAGATTTTTGAAAAACAACATAATTTCTAGCAATTAAGATCGCCTCGATCAAAATACATTTTTTTCAAGTCCCCTCTTCGTTTTTCATAATGCCATGAGATTAGGTAGATATTGTTTTGATATTGTATCTGAGACGCCAAGACGTGAAAGCGAAGCGTACGGGCACTACCTACCTTTTCTTGTATTGTTTGTTGTAGGTATGCTGTCAATATGGAAACCGAGTGACGCTATTCTAGAATTATTTAAAGAAAACTCTTGGATCGAAATTATGAATGTTGTACCAACTGCGATAAGGTATATTTTGAGTTATTTATATTTTTTTAGAATTTATTTATCTTTATTTAATTTCGTGATTAGGTACTTTAATTATCGTGAATATTATAATTTGTGTTTATACTTCCCGGAATTTCACTTAGAAACGTCGTTGTTGATCGAGGAGATCCCATAGTCCCATGATAGCAACAGTTTTGTTAACCATTTTTTATTTTGTTCCATAGATATTCTGAAGTCCAATTATCTGCAGGAAGACAGTCAATTTTCAAGCAATTAAAACCAAAAGACGAGTCGTTGGAGTCGTATTTGGAGAAATATAAAAGAAAAATGTACAAAATCGAAGAGCTAACTGAAAAACCGGTGAATGACAACGAAATCGATACAGCCGGTTTGGTATTCCTGATCGATCCGCCGATGGAACACTTCGATTCGACTAAAAATTTTCAAAACGTATACTTGGCCGACGAAAACAAAAATATGATTTGTATTAACTTCTGGGGAGGTATCGAAAAGTTTGGTTTTCTTAACGTCATACAGGATACGGGACAAATCATTTCCTGCGTAAATTTACAGAAAAGAGCTGGCAACACTAGGAAAAATATACCACAATTTCGGGTAACCGAGTTAACTAGTCTAACAAAAACACCTAAAAATAAACAATGTAGAGAAATTGTCGAACATTTAAATAAGAAATTAGTAGGCACAGATAGAGTTAAATTTTGTGAAGATTGTGTTGCCATACAAACCAACTATTCGGTTCTACAGTGTTTCGACGAAAATTCGCCTTACAGAATAAATAGAAGCGATTATAACATGTCAAAAAATAAAATGTTCATCGAAACACCTTTAAGAGACAGCAAAAAAGATGAATTTAACCTTCAAGGTTTAGATTTTGAGTCAACTTTCAATCAGACAGGTACAGAACTATCACCAAATACTGCGCTAAGAAAGAAAAAAGTCAATGAAAGAATATCAAAACTCAAAAAGTACGGCGAACCGCCTCCCTTGAGTCCGATTCATATAATAAATAAGTCGATAGACGCTGTAAAATGTTACAAAAGTCCATTAATTTCTAAAAATAATAGCGATACTAATTTAAAGAAAAGTATTACGATGTCAAATAACGTATTAACTGCCGAAAATAGTGAAAGTCCGATTTTCAACAAAACTTTTGTCAGACGAAATGTAAATCCAATTAAATTGAATTTTTCTAAAACTATTGAAAATAATCAAGAAGACGATAGGTTTTCAGGTGATTTTGACGGAAGTCCGCCATTAAGTTTAGACTAATATTTAATAAAGCTAATGTTTTGTGATATTTAAAATGTTGTGTAAATATGTTTTTATAGAGTAAAAAGTTATTAAAAATATTATTCATAGTAAGTTGTTCTTAATAATGTTTTAATTCTTAACAAACACTCTACAAAAAGAATTCGCTTAAGTCCCGATTTTGTATGTTTTCCGAATTTGTATCACACGATGTCCTAAAGTTGAAAACTTCATTTCCCCATTTGCGAATTGATTCGCGACATTTTTATATAACTTTCGAACAATAATTGATTTTAAAACTTCATTTCCCCCATCTCTCCATATTCGGAGATATGGGCTAATGAAGTTTTAAAATCAATTATTGTTCGAAAGTTATATAAAAATGTCGCGAATCAATTCGCATACCAATCGGAAGAAGACATCAAGCCAAGCAATCTTTGCCTTTAAACTAAACCGTCACGGAACAAAGTTATTCAAGGACTAAAGATTTAAAAAGTCGGAAGCCTACAAAAATTGCCATGTTGCGAAATAAAACGTTTTACCTATTAATTTTATTATACTAAAGTATTTTTTGCCTTGAGCTTTACCATGCGTAGCTTTAATTGCGGGCTTTGAGCGCGGCGACCGAATCAAGAAATTCCGTAACGAAAATAAAACCTAACACCCCTACTCCGCCTACCATGTAGCTCGGCCGAGCTCACGATAAAAGCTATGCAATAGCTTAAAATACAAAATATTATTTTCATCCCATCTATTCGAAAGAAAACACAATTAAAAGATACAATTAAACAAACTAAACACTAAAAAAAAAATACACTTAAACTAAAATAACCCATCCCCAAGCGTTCCCGATGCAAAGCTGCCCAAAATGCTAGCAGCATTCCCACGTTGAACCGCAATGGACAACCTTTGCAGCAGGAACGCTCCGGAACGGACATCATGCCCTCTCTATTCGAAAAGAGCTAGTCTAATCCCTGTAAATTTGCTGGCGATGTTCCTAGCAGGCATTTTCATAGCGTTTTTTCTCCCTGCTAGCAGGGCAATAATGAGATTTGAATTTGGAATGTGAATATTTTTAAAAAGTTTCAATTAACAAAGAGTTCCTATCACCGTACTGCGTGTCTGATAGATAAGTGATGGGTGGTAGACCGAGCAGGTTAAGCAACACATGTGGCTGATAGGTGAGCGATGGGTGTTCGACCGTACAGGTAGAATATTGGTAAAATGGAGGGTTTTGGTAAGAAATGGTAACGTTGGTAGAAACCTACCAAGGTTTGGTGAAAAATGGTATTGGTAGAAAATAGTAGGATGTAGTAGAAAATGGTAGTAGAAAAAGGTAGGTTTGGTAGAAAATGGTAGGATTTTGTAGAAAATGGTAAGTTTGGTGGAAAATGGTAGGTTTGGTGGAAAATGGTAGTTTTTGGTAGAATCGGCAGTTTTTGGTAGAAAATAGTAGGATGTAGTAAAAAATGGTAGTTATTGATGGAAAATGGTAGGTTTGGTAGAAAATGGTAGTTTGGTAGAAGAAGGCAGGTTTTGATAAAAATTGATAGTTACTGTCAGACGAGAACAATGGTCAAAGTACGTTACTCATTTTCCCATAGAGGGCGATGAAAAGTAGAATTTTCACCTCGGGAGCAAACACTATTTTTCGCTCGAGTGAGATACTTTGAATCCCTCGATTCGCTCAGGATTCTACTAAAGAATCCCTCGCTCCTCTCAGGATTTAAAAAACACTCTCGCCGTAAAAATAGTCTTTTCTCCCTTGGTATACAATCTACTATTAACAAATGAGATTTAAATGAGATGCATTTTTTGCGGTTTCAGAGCTACGGCTACAGAGCTACGCAGGCGTTTAATCGCAGTGTGTTCACGCTCTAACGCGGGTGAAACCGCGGGACTCTGCTAGGAAGAAATAAAAAAAAACACATAATCTATTGTTTATTTCGATTTATTAATAAAATAGAGCCTCCAGTGGTATTCCCGCTAGCTGGTGCCGGCGTCCCCCCCGGGGGGAGGCCAGGCGAGGTGGACGGCGGTCACGTCGAGCGCCAGGATGTCCACCGGGAATAGGTCGCGCAGCGCGGGCCGGCAGCGCCCCACCTCCCCGTGGACCCACTCCTGGGATAATAGACTTGTTGGGAGTTCGGCGTTTTGGGAATCGACATTTTGGAAATGAGGCATTTTGAGATGCAAAAAAAAACAAAAAATTTGGGAACTTTTTACTTTAAGAACGTGGCGACTGTTACCATTTCCATACAAACTTAATACCTACCAAAATAAATTATGAAATATTTAGTTTTCTACCTTAATATTGATATTATTCGGATTAAGATTTTACTTTTATAGGGTCCCGGAGAAACATTTTTTTTCATTTTTCCAGCGTATATACTAGTTTACATCTCATTTGTTTTATATTATTCCCAATAAAAAGTAATTTACGCTGTAAAAATGAAAAAAAAAATATTTTCCGTTTTATTTCATCTCGAATGAATATTTTGAAAAACCTTGTGGTGGGGACCCTAAAAAAGTAAAATCTTAATCCGAATAATATATTTGTATAGAAATGGTAACAGTCGCCGCGTTCTTAAAGTACCCTACACACGTTTAGATTTATCTTACAGATAAATCGCATGCGAGAAATCTTTACGATAAATCGTACGTGTGTTGGCAAATCTGAGAACTGTACAGTTTATCTGACGATAAAATCGAATTCGCATAGATTTCGCACAGTTTACCTAGTAGTTGTTCTTCTGGGATTGTTTTACGCCGTACTCCGGCATATGAAGTCCGATTTCGATAATTCTTTTTTTATTTGGAAACTGAGAGTCCCGAGTAAAATCTCGGTGAAGATCATAAGAGAAAATTCGAAATGATGAGCAGAATAGCATCCCAGAATGTAGTAAATTACTCATTTTTGGGCTTCTATCAATAGAATCGGCTCCTAGGAACAGCTTGTGGAAAAATATTATCAATATTAATATTAAAATTATTCATTCGATCAAGTCATAATACGTGTTACTTCAAGCGAAAACAAATCGCAACTGATAAAACTGAACGTGTGTAGGCACTAGGGGCGTTAGATTTCTCGCATGCGATTTATCTGTGCGATAATCGTACAGAGAAATCTAAACGTGTGTAGCGTACTTAAAAACAACTGTGTGGTAATATCATGCCATGTGTTACATTATTGGGTCGCGTAATATCCGAGTGGCATCGTAATATCAAGCCAAGTGTTGCATTCATGGCTGACTACGGGTCACGCTACCTTAATATAAGTCCCGGCCTCGGCCTCAAGACGCAGCACGATAAGTCGCGGGTGGTGCGGCACGGGCGCGGCCGCCACGGCCAGCAGCCGCCGCGGCCGCGCGTGCAGCGGTCTGCGGTGTAGCACGCGCAGCGGGCGTGCGCTGGGTTAGTTCCAGCGCGGGCGGGGTTAGCGCGTTGATGCGAGCTATGTCTGAGGCTGTTACCGTTATTGAGCTCGCGTCTTCGGTCTGAGATAGACAAAGTATTTATGAGAAAAAATCAAACTAGAAATATTTTACAAGGAGAAATAAATAATAAATAAATAAATTCTGTGAACAACACACAGCGCCATCTAGCCCCGTGGTAAGCGACTAAGCTTGTGTTACGGTGACTAGACAACGGATTACTTATAATTATTTTTGTTTTGTAAATACATATTATAGGTACACAAAGGGACACCCAGACCAGACACAAATATTTATTTTTTAAGCATAAATATTTGCACCCGGCTGGAATCGAACCTGCAACCTTCTGCATTGCGAGTAAGGTCCCGATCCCGCGGAAATATCGGGATATTAAGTAGCCTATGTGTTATTCCAGGTCTCCAGCTAAATACCGAGTTTCGTGGTAATCGGTTCAGCTGTTTTAACGTGATTGAGTAACAAACACACACACACATACATACATACTCACAAACTTTCAACTTTGAGGAGCGCGAGGTGCTGCGCACGACAAGTCGCACCACACACACACACACACACACTATACTCACCGGGTCTCGCTGTAGTTTGACACACAGCGCCTCATAGCTCTTCAGCTTGGTCTCCTCGCCCGCCTTGAGGAGCGCGAGGTGCTGCGCACGACAAGTCGCACCACACACACACACACACTATACTCACCGGGTCTCGCTGTAGTTTGACACACAGCGCCTCATAGCTCTTCAGCTTGGTCTCCTCGCCCGCCTTGAGGAGCGCGAGGTGCTGCGCACGACAAGTCGCACCACACACACACACACACACTATACTCACCGGGTCTCGCTGTAGTTTGACACACAGCGCCTCATAGCTCTTCAGCTTGGTCTCCTCGCCCGCCTTGAGGAGCGCGAGGTGCTGCGCACGACAAGTCGCACCACACACACACACACACACTATACTCACCGGGTCTCGCTGTAGTTTGACACACAGCGCCTCATAGCTCTTCAGCTTGGTCTCCTCGCCCGCCTTGAGGAGCGCGAGGTGCTGCGCACGACAAGTCGCACCACACACACACACACACACTATACTCACCGGGTCTCGCTGTAGTTTGACACACAGCGCCTCATAGCTCTTCAGCTTGGTCTCCTCGCCCGCCTTGAGGAGCGCGAGGTGCTGCGCACGACAAGTCGCACCACACACACACACACACACTATACTCACCGGGTCTCGCTGTAGTTTGACACACAGCGCCTCATAGCTCTTCAGCTTGGTCTCCTCGCCCGCCTTGAGGAGCGCGAGGTGCTGCGCACGACAAGTCGCACCACACACACACACACACACTATACTCACCGGGTCTCGCTGTAGTTTGACACACAGCGCCTCATAGCTCTTCAGCTTGGTCTCCTCGCCCGCCTTGAGGAGCGCGAGGTCGCTGCGCACGACAAGTCGCAGCGTCCGCACCGCCACCTGCCCGCTGGCTGAGATCTGCGCGCACAGCGCCGCCAGCTGTTCGGTGCTCGGCTCGAAGCGGGGGTCGGGGATCTGACACCGATATCATAATAAAATAAATAAAAATAAAAAAACTTGAGAGGTGTCAAGAGAGACCCGGATGGAACGAAGTTCTAAGCAAAAAAAAACGTGTGGCACTTGAGGACTGCGTCGGTAAAGCTATTGCATAGCATTTTTGTCAACTTATGCAATTATAATTATTTTTTATTTTGTACCACGTTGCCATGGTAGGCGGAGTGGGGGGTGTTAGGTTTTTTTCGTTACGAAATTTCTTCATTCAAAGCTCAAGCTCAAAGCCCGCGATAAAAGCTATGCAACTTATTTTTTCCGTCTAGCCCCCTTTCGCAACACGCGATAAGGAACTTCGTTCCATAAATGTATTTACCATAAAACTTAAACAACATTTGTATTTACCAAATTACCGATAATATAAACTAGAAGTGCAATAAACTAATATATAATATAGCCTATAGCCTTCCTCAATAAATGGACTATCCAACACTGAAAGAATTCAAATCGGACCAGCGGTTCCTAAGATTAGCGCGTTTTAACAAACAAACTCTTCAGCTTTATAATCTAATATATAAAATTTACATGTCACAGTGTTAGTTACCGTACTCCTCCGAAACGGCTTGACCGATTTTTATGAGATTTTGTATACGTATTCAGTAGGTCTGAGAATCGGCTACTATCTATAATTTATAAGGCAAAACAACGTTTGCCGGGTCAGCTAGTATTAGTATAGATATAGATATTGCACGACGTTGCACACAGCGCCATCTAACTTCAAACTTAGACCGAGACAAACGTTATATAAACTTAGTCATGTTTTGTTCTCCGACTTTTGGAAATTAAAAGTTTTTTCGAAAACTGTATCGTGGCCTTAAAGAGCTCTAGCAGTTCTGCAAAGGAAGTAGTGGCCTAGAATCGATAGCTTACAACCCCCTTTCGGATTAATACCCCCTTCTCTGAACACGTTGTACATACACTCGTACAAATAGCACACACACACAGAATGAGAGCATACATAATGTAACCTCCGTATTTATAGACGAATCCAAGTGATTACTTTGGCTAAGCAATGCCCTAGGCTGTCTCGATTTTGTTACTGATTTTTAACGTCAACGAAAAAATGAGAGACACATTACTTAGACAAGTAATTACTTAGAATTGACTGTAAATACGAGTGGAAGTGTACATATACTCACCTAGCATTCTTTTTAGGAAGAAGCTGTGTATATCTGTCATCACTTGGACTTTTTCTGTAATGCTTTATTGTATAGAATTAGTGTGTTACTGTTGGTGTACCAAATCCTACTTCCTACTAATATTATAAACGCGAAAGTTTGTATGTATGTGACTATGTTACTCCTTCACGCAAAAACTACTGAACCGATTGCGATAAAACTTGGAATATAGATAGCTTGAGACCTAGAATAACAAATAGGCTACTTATTATCCCGATATTCCCACGGGACCGGGACTTACGTGGCTGAAACCGCGGGACGCAGCTAGTAAATAAATAAATCCATACCTCGACGGCGAACGGGCGCCCGCTCCCGAGACACCTGACGTCCACATCCTCGCGGCCCGCCGCCAGCAGCTTGAGCCCGCCCCCGCCCCCGCCCTCACGCTCGCCCCCGCCCCCGCCCCCGCACAGCGCCGCCACGGGGCCGCAGATGACCTCCTGGACGGAGGAGGGCAGCATGCGCTGGCCGCGCACCAGCCACGGCGTCTGCGGCAGCTCCCGGGACAGCTTTATGTATCTACAGAACAACGTTGTGTTTTTGCAGAACTTTTTCCATTAAAATTTTCTATGGAAACCCAGTGCAAGCTTAAGCACATAAAATAAAAATAGAATATTAAGTTTGGAATAAGCGACATCTCCTGGCTAGTGCGTTATTTATTTTATAACACATTTGCTCGTAAAGGGCCTCTTATTTCACCAATTTCAATATCGTAATGTATGTCATTACGTACTTGTGCGTAATCGTAAAGTAAAACGCACGAGTTTCTTTCTAATAAGGTAACACGTACGGTTTATCATGCTCCGTCTAAAACCAACGGTACTTTTTTAAATCTTAAGAAAAAAAAAGCAAAGAAAGCAAATCAAAAAGTTTTTATGTCAGAAAAGTGGTCAATATTTTATGAATAAAATTAACTTTGGGAGATAAAATATAAAAAATAAACATTTAATTCTTTAATTTAATTCATTTTGACAGTAAATTACATCTGTAACAGAAACAAAAAAATATTAATTTACTTTATTAGTAATACTGGCTGTTTTTGTACCGTTGCCTTAAAAAAAAAAGCACTGATGCCCGCGCATCGCTAATTTGTGAACAAATAAAAATTATTCCGCGCGCTTTTTCTTTTCGCTGTATTTGACAACATTAAAAATGCCAACTGGCAACGTAATAATCAATTTCACAAATTGTTCAAATTTTTCTAACTGCTTTAACAAGTGATTAAAGATTAATTCGTTTAAGAAAGTCCGAGTTTTATTTATTTCCTCGCAAATGTGTTATAAAACGTCGTATGACATACGTGCGCTTTGATAATTACAGCCTCTGCTTTCTTGTAGCCCTCGCCTACGGCTCGGGCTAGCAATATCGCCTCGGCTGTAATTTTCAACTTACCGCACTTATATCATAATGTACTATAACAAACTAGGGTGAGAACATTGGTATAATACAACAGAAAATGGGCGCAAAAAAATATAGAATTTGTGCACGCACTCATTATGGAGAAAAACAAGAAAACTAGAAAATACTAATGGACTGACTGGGAATGACGTTGTTCCAGTGGGAATATTTTTTTGCTAAGACCGGAGAGGTAAGTAATTAATATTAGCGGATAGCTTATATTCGTGCATAAATGTGCGCGATAAATGAAATCGGTGCTTCCCAGGGTTGTTCATTTTCAGTTGGGATGGCAAAACCTGTATCTCCGAAATCATTAAATGTCCGACCTTGGATTAAACACATTTATATAAGTAACTCTTAATTTGTGCAGTGATTTATTTTTGAAAATATTTTTTTTTCTCTGTTTTAATCATGCGATCAGTCTTTCTGACTATAAGCAGATGAGGTGCGTGCTTTATGGCGTTAAGGGCGCTTCTCCCAGCGGATTCTGCCCTTTCATTCATGTGACTAAGTCAAGGTCAAAGATGTCACGCCGCTTCTTTAGCCGACGTATTGTTTCAGGGATGGTAAGTTGGCCCGCAAGTTCATTTGGGTGCCTCTGTAGTCGTTGTTTATACTTAGTTGCATGGGTTTCAATTTCCTGTTTCACCGTAGGTATTTTGAGAATTTCATGGACCTCTGTTGTTCTCATAAACCATGGTGCATTCGCTATCTGCTTCAAAATGTAGTTTTGTACTCTTTGTATGATCATAACTTTTGTAGTACTGGCAGATCCCCACAGCTGTATGCCATACGTCCACGTTGGTTTGAGAACCGTTTTATACAGAAGTAATTTATTGTCAAGAGACAGCTTTGAATTTCTTCCCAGCAGCCAATATAGACCCCTGTATTTCAGATTGAGTTCGTCCCTTCGCTTCGACGTGCCTTCTCCAGGTAAGCCTACGATCTAGGTGCCTACCTAGATACTTGACCGTATTGTGATGAGGCAGTTGAGTGCCATTTAGAGTGACTGGGCCACAATCTTCCTTTCGGAGAGTGAATGTAATGTGCACAGATTTTGATACACTGGCGGCTATTCTCCATTTGGTTAGCCATTCTTTAATTTTTTTTTTTAAATATACAGGATGGTCCAACTAGTGACGTCAATAAACTTTTTTTAGATTCCTCACACCTGGGGGTATCCGAAAATACCCCATGTATGTTCAGCGATGTTTGTAGTTTAGGAGTTATGGCCTTTTTTCTCATTTTCTACTAAAATGCGACCACTGAGACGCAAACGACGCTGTTTGGTTATACCAACTGCAATAATTTAGATAATTGGCTGATTTCTTTTCAAAAGTGGAGCTGAATAATAGGGTCATGTTACCTGTTACAAAAAAAGGCGTAACACTAAACAAACTGTTATAAATAAAAAAAGTATTTCATAAAGTGAGCGTTGACAAAACGCTATAAACACTTTAAAGAGTAATTAAAAAAAAAACTCGCCTATAATTTTTTTTTCAAACCAACTTCAAAAACTTCCGTACTTCATTAGCTATCTACCCTATTCATTTTATTGGTCTACCATTAGAGGATCATATCAAAAGTGTTATTTAAATTTTTTTTGTCAAAGTTAGTTAATTTGTCAAGTTTCTAGATATTTCAAGTTTCTTTTTATTATAGCGTCGTAGTTTTCTTTGTTTTGGCGTCGTACATCTTGTACATCTTGCCAGTATCAAGTATTCAAGGGCTATGGTAAAACGGTGGCAACTTTACTATAACCTTCAAGGAGCTTGGGAGAGAATGACGAAAAGTCCATGTTTAACACTCAATTTTGTTTTCACTACACTTGTGCACATTCACGGAACTAAATTGAATAAGATTCCACTAAAATTACACAATTTAACATAGTTTAACGAAAATAAAATTGGAGCACGACATGTTGTCTCCGATTTCCCGCCCAAACTCCATATTATAGTTTATTGGGTCGCGAAGTAACTGGTGGCATGGCATCGTAATATCATGCCATACCGTAAGCGCGAAATAATTTATATTTTAAGTTAAAAAAATTAGGTATGTCGATGCTAAACTAACCTGCCCCCTAAGTAGATGGGATCGTGTGTGGCGCGCACAGCTTGGTAGCGCGCAGGCCGGCCCGGCGCCGCCAGCGGGTAGGCGGCGCGCAGGCGGGCCAGCCCGTCGTCCAACTCGCGCCGGTTGCGGATACGATGCGCCTTGCATTGAGTTGCTAGAGCTGACATCTGAGGAATCAGATCACTACAGGTTAATTATGTTTTAGTGTTCCATACACTAAGAGTAAAAACAGGACCGTTTTACTTAAACTACACTGTGCCTGTCTGTTACAAATCTGTATTTTATGAACCATGTCGGCAGGCAGTTGATATTTTCAAAATAAATAAAAATAATCTATCTATACTAATATCATAAAGCGGAAGAGTTTGTTTGTTTGAACGCGCTAATCTCAGGAACCACTGGTCCGATTTGAAAAATTATTTCGGTGTTGGATAGTCTATTTAGTCTGACAGATGGCAATTTACAAAAATTACTAGACTATGTAAAAAAACAATTACTGAGGAAGTATACAAATCACAACTCAAAGAAAATAAATGCGGTGTACCACAGGGCAGTATACTTGGTCCTTTGTTGTTTATAATTTATATAAATGATATGCCTAAGAGTATTAAACATCCATTAGTTTTGTTTGCTGATGACAGTACTGCAATTTTTACGGATAACGACCGAACTAATTTTGAATCAGTAGTTAACGAAGCATTAGTGGATATAATAGGATGGTTAAATGACAATAATTTGCGAATTAATCTTGAAAAAACTAAATTGATGACATTTACGAATATTAACACTAATTTTAACAAACTTGACATAAAATTTAATAATATTAAAATTGACGAAGTTAAAACGACTAAATTTCTAGGTTCGATTCTAACATGTCATGGACAACACAAGTGGAAAATGTAAACAATAGACTAAGACAAAACTCGTATGCACTGTTTCAACTTTCTAAAATAGCAAACAAAAATACAGTAATGACTGCATATCATGCTTATGCCGCTTCATCTATAAAATATGGCATCTTATGCTGGGGAAATTCAGTAAATGTAAAAGACGCACTTATAGCCCAGAAAAAATGTATACGAGCAATATGTAAAATAAAGAAAAGAGATACATGCAAAGACTCATTTAGGGAGCTAAAGGTCCTTACTATCCCCTCAGTGTATATGTATGAAGCTTCGGTTTGGGTAAGAACGAACCTGTCTAACTTTAAAACATTAAGTAAACGACAAAAACATAAGTTGAAAATTCCTAAATGTAGACTGGTACTAGCGCAAAAATAATAAACTACCGATTTCACTTAAAGAGCTACCATTTAATGAGTTCACAAATTAGTTAAAAGATTTTCTTATAGGCAAAGCCTACTATTCGATTGACGCGTTTTTAAACGAAAGATAAATTTGTACGCCAAATGGCAGATCACAGCGGACATCTTTTATTTTTAATTGTATTTGACATCTTTCTTTGTATTATACCTGTGTATCATGAATGAATAAATGAATTGAATTGAATGAATTGAATTGAATTGAATTTATTGAGGAAGGCTATAGGTTATTTTTGATCCAGATATTCCCACGGGATCGGGACTTATGCGGGTGAAACCGCGGGGAGCTGCTAGTAATTTACGGACCCGTAATAAATATATACTGCAAGACGTTGTACAGAGCACAATCTAGCCCCAAAACTAGCACCTTCTGCATTACAAATACAAATATCATTTATTCCAAGAATGTAGTGTACAAGATAAGGTCTTAAAATAATTGGCAAGTCTCTTGCAGTCGGGCCTTCCCCGGACGCGCCACAGAGGCCGCCACAATCGGCAGATGTAGTTAGGCCAAAGAGCTCCTCCTAAATAGTGCAACGGAACCAAGTTCACTAAACCTACACATAGTTAGTTAGTTTCGCTGAGCCTTTTCCGCACAGTCTCACAATTGGGCCATTGTACGTGATTTCTTAGAGGGCTTAAGACGCCACGGGAGCCTACCCCGCATTGGCGAATATCCCATGCCTTCGGACCGTGGTTTATCCTAGGACATGTCGGTTTCCTCACGATGTTTTCCGTCACCGTAAGAGCGATGTTAATAGCGCACTTAAATCTTTCTTAAAGAAAAAGACATTGGTGCGCGGTCGGCCTGGATTCGAAACCTCGACCTTCGGAATGTAAGTCGCGGTATCTACCACTAGACCAACACCGCTCTTAACCTACACGTCCCACACGTTATAGCGTCCACGACTATGACCACCTTAGGCATGCATATAGGGGTCCGCTGTACCGTCAGGGATCAATTATAGACCGATCGTGTCCCCAAATGCTAGATTCGGTTATCTAAAGGGGAGCTACTTCGTGCCCAAAACGGCACTACCAGATTCCGCTCACCACTCGTTCTTCGGAAGAGGAGCTAACGACAACCTCGCTGGGGCCGGCAGAGAAGCCACCTACCACATATCCATGTGTAGTACCGAAGCTGTTAAAGGCACGCTCACTTCCCGTCATGGATTCACATTTGAACCTACAAATCCTGGTAAGGCCCGGTCGTCCCTAGCTAGAGCCCTACGCTTTATGGCACACCGCAGCCAGATGCCTTATAGTGCAGTATACCACTTCCACGCCTCCTTGAGTCTCCTTGCGTCTCCTGTGCAGGAGGATGTACGTACCTCTAGTGCATCGTCGTCATAGTGTGTTGTGAACGCCAGTAACAAGCCGGGCAGCGCGCCCGAGCGCAGTCCCAGGCTGAGGCCGGGCTCGAGCCGGCGCAGCCCGAGCGACCACTTCCACGCCTCCTTGAGCGACGTCAGCGGCGGGAGCGACCACGACTCCTGGGGAAGGCAAACGTTTTAGGACAAGATTTAGAGCGTATATGCACTGCGATTAAATCTGCAGGTCTGAAACCGCAAAAAAAAACGTGTGACTGCCGCGTGAAAGCTTTTGCATAGCATTTTTTATCAACTTATGCAATTATAATTACTTTTTTATTTTGTACCACGGTGCCGGTGGTAGGCGGAGTGGGGGTGTTAGGTTTTTTCCGTTACGAAATTTCTGCATTCAAAGCTTAAAGCCCGCGATAAAAGCTATGCAATAGCTTAAAAATACAACACATAGCTTTCTATACAAGCCCACGCATTAGCGTTTTTTTTAATAACTGATTTTACTTGTTGATATGCGATTCTGCGTTTTTCAGCTATTCGGAAATCGCTTGCGTTTAATCGCAGTGCGTTCTAAGCCTAAAAATGGAAAATGAGTTTAATTTCAATCAGAAGTGACATTAAATTTAAGGTAGCATCACTTCTTGTGTCGTATGTTTTAAACTAATAAAAGTTTTTCTATTTGTGGCTTGTTTTAACTGACTTCCTTCTAATGCCATATCTATAGTACCTATTTTAATTTGAGACTATAGTCTGCCATTTCATTTCTTAGTATTTGACATTCTTTCTTCAGGAAGATGTCTCAAATTAAAGTCTACAATAAAAAAAAACTTGAGAGGTGTCAAGGGACACTTAGATGGAACGAGTTTCCAAAAAAAAAAGTCCAAAAAGTGTTGTTACAAGTTTTGGTCTTCATTTTTTCCATTTAGCCCCCTTTCGCAACGCGCGATAAGGAACTTAGTTCCAAAAGAAGAATATTTTTAAAGTTGAGATCAATAGGTCTGCGGCCTAAGTCCCCCGTACCTGTGAGAACTTCTCTCGGAGCTGCAGCGTGGCGACGTGTTCCCGGAGAGACACGGCGAGGGGGGGTGATAGCGCTATGCTGAATGTAGACCAGGAATACCTGCCGAGACCAAACAACAGTTATAGGGTTCTGTACCTAGAGGGTGAAAACCTTTGGGACCCCTTGGGCATGTCTGTTACCAGGCTGTATCTCATGAACCATGTAACAGTAACTGTATAGATTTTATGTAGTTAGTTAGTTTTGCTGGGCCTTTTATGCACTTAGCCTCACTATTAGGCCATTGTATGAAATTTCTTAGAGGGGTTAAGCAGTAGGACGCCACAGGATGTTACTCCAGATTGGCAAATATCCCATTCCTTCGGACTGTGGTAAGTCATAGCATAGGACATGTTGGTTTCCTCACAATATTTTACTTCACCGTAAGAGCGATGTTATTAGAGAAAAAGACATTGGTGCGCCAATCGACAGGTCGGCCTGAATTTGAACCCAAGACTCTCGGAATGAAAGTCGGGGTATCTACCACTAGACCAGCACCGCTCTCACGTTGTTTGTAGTTGGTTCAATACTTAGATCACATCAATAATGAGATAAGATGAAAGTGATTGATTGCCCCGATTTTTGCATTTAAAACCAGTCAAAAGGTACAAATGCCAAAATAAACAAACCCTTTAGCTTTAAGTTCGTCCCGTGCGAGCTCCACAGCTGTCTCCCAGTTCTCCTCCTGCAATAACCCCAGACACGTGAAGCAGACCTCCATCCGAGCACGCTTCGCCGGACTCTCATCGTCACTGCAGTTGTTACATGTTCTGCTCTCTCCCTCGTCATTTTTCTGATCTTTTACACCGTTTCCAGCATTCTGCTCTATTGTGACATTGTGCGTAGTATTTTCTGGGGTTTGATTGACATTAACCGTAGTGGTTTCGTCTTTAGCAACACTGTCAGCTATTATTTCACAGTTTTCCTTCGTATTTTCACCGTTTTTATTGTCTATTTCAATTAGCTTCGTTGTTGAAACGTCTGGAGATGTTTGTTCAGTGAGTGTTGCCTCCGTGGACTCTTTCTCGTCAGGTCCTAGCAGCTTAAATATAGAGAAATACAAGTGTTGTTAGTTTGAGGTTATGTTTTTGTTTATATTGAAAACTTGTGGAAAATATATGAAAACTTGATTTTGCAGTTATTAAACCGATAGTCGTAAGCATATAGATGGTTAAAGCAAACATTTTGATGAGCACTTCTTTCTGATTGTAGGAGTTTTAAAGGAAAAATCTATCGAAATGATAGGTGTACCGTTTTGAGTAATTTATGTGGATTCTCGTAAGCCTGTGGGTTCCTGTAGCCCAGGAAACGAATACAGCACGCGTCACAACATCCCAGCTCTTTACAGTACTTTATTATGGACTTCTTGTCCATTTTTAATACCAAAAAAACAGAAACAGAAACTTGTGTACTTGTATACCTCGCCGTAGATTTTTTATAACCGCAGTCAGTCACTGTCATTTTTGGACATTTTTTTATTGGCATTGCGTTTTGTTCACGCTTGGTTTACGATTTGTAAAGTTCTTCTATAATATTTCTTCTTCTTTTATAGTTTGGGCTTGTCCGTATCAAGTACTTATAATAAAATTGGCTCTAATGTTATGTCTTCTAGTTGTTACAACTAGTTTTATTTCAACAGTTTTATTTTATCTCTGAAACTATTAAATTCAAATTTCGCGCCGCGCTATCATAAACTGGCTGGCACTCAGCTGTTGTATCTGTCAACTTGCTGTCAAACAGTGTATGTGTGAATGTGTGTGTTTGTCAATCTGTTTTTATGTAATTCAAAAGTAAAATTCAAAATTAAATTATTATACAAATAAATACACATTGTAACTAGTAGTTATTGTTAAACGATTGTAGCGAAATCGAAATGGGAACGGTGCACGCCAAGGTAACTCTACTTTAAAAATATTTTCTATAAACATTCATTTTTTGTTGAGGTTAAGTCCAAATTTCTTCTTGAAAATGAAAGAAAATGTCTATGAAAGACTTGGTCCTGAATGATTGACTGACTGATATATCAATATCAATGCACAGCCTAAACCCCTGTTAGTAAAGAGATTAAATTTGGAGAGTGAGTTCTATAAAATAATGTACCTAAGCATCTGATAAGAAAGATGCGGGTGAAACCGCGGGACGCAACTAGTAATAAATAATTGTATTTACCTGACTACGGCAAAACGAGAGTTATGTATGATTTAGACCGCAATATAGGTATAGTTCACGCAAAACTTAATGGCCCCTGTGATCTAGGCGCAGGTAGTTGCGCGGAACGCGAATTATAGATGCGCCAGGTGTCGGTACGGTCGTCGGGAGGGGACCGACAGACCCCGCGTGTCGCTCGTTCCCCGCGACCATCCAGCAATTCATACAGCTGTGTGAGTGCTACATTCCTAGATCACAGGGGCCATTAAGTTTTGCGTGAACTATATCTAGTTAATAAAAAAGCGAAAATAATTAATTAATTACAAATAAATGACAGTCTCACAAAATGTTAAAATAATTATAGTGTTCCCAGTTGCATTCCTCTCGAGAGTCCTGGGTCCACTAAACCACAATACCGAGCAGGCAGTATGTAAATCATCATTGACCATACATTCTGTAAATAGATTTGGCAATATTACAAAATCCATTGCATAGTTTAAAAGATATTTTTCTTCTGTTTTTGCGATATTGTATTGAAATTAAAGGCATTTTTCGGTTTTAATCACATGGTGCTTATTACTTTTAGCATTGTTTCAACGCTCAACATTTCCAAACCTTTACAGGTCCCTTCAGATTTTTTTGTTAGAAGAGACCTATGAAAGACGAAATTTTGATCAAACATCGAAAAATTAGTTTAATTTCAATCCAACACACCAAAAACAGATGGAAAATCTTTATTTAACTTTGTGTGTGTGTTTGCAGGCGGCGGGTGATTTTGGGGGCGACCCGTTGTTGGGGAGTGGGGAGGCGGCGG
This sequence comes from Idaea biselata, assembly GCA_958496205.1. NCBI lineage: Eukaryota > Metazoa > Arthropoda > Insecta > Lepidoptera > Geometridae > Idaea > Idaea biselata. The sequence continues at coordinate 5,098,341 of OY292406.1, forward strand.
GAGGGGGAATGTTTGACCTGGATGATGGGGATGATACCCCCGTGCTGTCCAAACCTACCATTAAACTAAATGGAGTGCGGGTAAGATACTGTCTCTTAACATTCTTTTTACGTTTTCAGCGAGATTTAAACTTGTTAGCATTGTTAGTAGTAAAAACAACAACAAGTTTCTGTTTTCAAAACTGCACCAAAACGTAAGATTCAAAGTGTTTGTAGATGACATGTCAATATTCAAAAACATTGTATCAGAAAATGATCAACCATTTTAGATGTTAATTATTTTAAAGTATTTTTCGATGAACAAACAATACAGAACCTAATTTCTAATTAACATAGATAGAGCAACACACAGGACATAAAAAAACTACAAAAAAAGTTGTTGTGTGTCCGTGTGTAACACGGTGTGTCCGTGTATAACTGTGTGTTGTGTGCAGGCGCGTGTGGACCGCGTCCACGTGGAAGGTCTCGAGCGTACTTGCGACGACGTGGTCCGCGGCGCCGTGGAGCCGCTGTTCCACGCGACGCAGTTTGAGGACGTGATCGTGCGGACTCACCGCGTGCGCCGCGCGCTGGCCGACCTCGGCTGCTTCAAGACCGTCGCCGTGCACATCGGTGGGTTGGACCCACGCTTGGCTTGGGGAGCCTTGCTTCTTTCATCCATCTACATCTACACTAATATTATAAAGAGGAAAGAAGATTGTAATAAATTAACTCAAAAACTACTGAGCCGATTTCAAAAATTCTTTCACCATTAGAAAGCTACAATAACCCCAAGAAAGCTCAATATATATACTCTCATTGTATTCGCATAGAGAGAGTATATTTTGTGTTTTATATGTAATTGTGTTGTGTCTGCGTTGTGTCTACACTGTCTCTGTCATCGAACTGGTTTGTAACAACGGGCCCCTACAACTCCCCAGCTACAACACAACACGCATGAAATGCGTAGAAAGCTGTCGGTGTATTATCATCAATTTGATACCGGAGTATCTAGTTTAAAAATAAAATATATTGTAAAATTTTGTGTCCGCGTTACAGACGTGTCTGGCGGGCCGGCGGCTACGGCGGAGGGCTTGGAGGTGACGTTCCGTGTGTCGGAGCTGTCTCGTATCGTGGGCGGCGTGTCCACAGCCGTGGGGGACGACGAGGGCAGCCTCGTACTCGGTAGGTGGGGGGGAGCCTCGTGCTCGGTAGGTGAGGGGGGAGGAGAGAGGTAGCATCGTGCTCGATAGGTGGGGGGGAGGAGAGAGGTAGCATCGCGCTCGGTAGGGGGGGTAGAGAGGTAGTATCGTGCTCGGTATGTAGGGGGGAGGAGAGAGGTAGCATCGTGCTCGGTAGGTGGGGGGGAGGAGAGAGGTAGCATCGTGCTTGGTAGACGGGGGGGAGGAGAGAGGTAGCATCGCGCTCGGTAGGTGGGGGGGGGGGGAGGGATACAGCCCCATACTTTGTAGGTAAAGGGAAAGGAGGTAGCGCCGTACTTTGTAGGTGGGGGGAATGCTAGCCTTGTGTAGGCTACCGGGGACCTACAGATCATGAGGCGTTATTGACCCTTTGACATAATAAGGAGAAGCGATTGGATTAAAGATTGTTACCGTTATGTACCGTACCGTACCGTTAATTTATTCTGTCTTATTGCATTTCTGTCTTCGAATGTGACGTGTGTTTTAGGCTTATAAAAGATTTTCTATTCCATTCCATTCTATTCTTACGTATTCAGGCGCGAAGCTCCCCAACGTGCTAGGGCGCGGCGAGCGCGTGGCCGCGGAGTACTCGCTCGGGCACCGCTCGTCCAGCACGTTCAGCGTGGCGGGCAGCAAGCCGCTGCCGCTGCGACCGCTGGCGCCGCTGCTGACCGCCACGGTGTACCAGCAGGGGCATGAGGCCCCCGCCAGCCACTACCGCTGCCTGGAGCGCGGGCTGCTGCTGGAGGCGGCCGTGCGGGCCGGGGCGAGTACTGAGCACCGCCTGCAGTGGGAGGGACAGGTATGGTGCCACTACCGCTGCAGTGAAAGGGACAGGTATGGTGCCAGCGGGGTGACAGTTTACACAAGCTCCCTAATGTCTACCTGATAGTTACCGGATACCGGATAGTTACCGGATACCGGATGGATACCGGATAGTTACCGAATACCGGATAGTTCCGCGATACCGGATGAATACCGGATAGTTACCGGATACCGGATAGTTCCCCGATACCGGATATCCGTAACACCTCTAATACACAAGCTCGCTATTCCCTAGGTGCGCGAGCTGTCCGTACTGGGCAAGGCGGCGGCGTTCCCGGTGCGCGCCGCCGCCGGGCCGCAGCTCAAGTCCCTCGTGCGCCACATCGTGACGGTGGACGCGCGCGATGAGCCCGTCTTCCCCGCGAGGGGCCACCTCGTGAGGTTCTCGAGTGAAGTTTGCGGCTTGGGAGGGGGCGTGGCGCATGTCAGGACCGACCTTAGGCTGCAGGTGAGTACCACTTGTTTGTTTCATTTCATACTTAGGGCCGAATACAGAACGCCGCTTAAAATTTGAGGCGTACTTAAATAATTGAGCAGATACTTAATTAAAAAATTGTATGGAAATTTTTGAATTTGAGAGGTGCTTAGTTGTTTAAGTAGAACTCAAATTTTGAGTTGCGTTTCTGTAATCGGCCGTTATAGAGTAAGATCCCAAAGCTGGCAGACATCACGTATTTTCTGACGAACGAAATGCGGTCGATTGAGTAGTGTTAGTATGTACTAAGAACGCATGCCTACTGGCTAGCTTGCTGCGACGACCAATTCTGAGATATCAAGTCATCAAGGTAACCCCCCAAAAGCCCCCGCGCTCCTACCCACAGCGGCATTGAAATTTAATTTAGGGGATGATTGGCCACTTGGATTAAAATTGTTGTCTGGTGGACATAAGGTGGATAGGACGATACCACATTAAACTAAACCCTGGGTTTTTAAAATGTGTTTGAATTATTTGGAATTGTATAATTAATCCGAGAACTGAAATTAAAAAAGTAAAATTTTCAAACAAACTAAATATCCTAAACAATTAAAACCAATACGAACACCATTTGTAATTTGGGTTCACTAACCTGCCAACGTTCAACAGTGTAGTTACGTACGTACCGCGGCCGCCGCCCGCGCCGCCTGGGCCGCGGCGCGCGCGCGCTCTTTGGTAGGTACCTTACATCTTCACCACCGAAAGATCAACGGTTCGAGTAGGTAGGTATGTAATATCATAGTATGCAGGAATTAATTATAATCACAGTCACAAAAGGTAAGTAGGTATCTACTGGGGTTAAAAGATTGAGTTTTTTGTATCCATTGGACAGCTTGTACAATAACCCGACTGTTGGTAGCGGTGGGACATAGGACAAACACGAGTATTCCCACTTCCCATACCGTTCACGATGCGTTTTAAGGAAATCACCGCATTTTTCAGTAAATTATTATCATGTACCCGTGTAAGTAGCTATTCAGTAGACGTGTAACCAAATCGAGGTACATAATACCATACCTATTTTGTTAGTCTCACATGAATGTGTCACAAAAATCACAATAACATTTAATTTAACGCACTAATTAAGTTATTTATTATTCATGATTAAACGAACTTACCTGTACGTGAAGTTCTATCATAATTATATGAAGTGTTACATCCGAATAGGTAAGATAGATAGATAGACTTGTAGTACCCACATAGTTTGCCCACTTTAGTCGTAAGTATTTTATGCTGGTATCCCTTCCTACTTCCCGCTCATCTCTAGCGTCCGGCTTGGCTTCATTAAGTCTGGAGACCTTTTCTGTGATGTTTCTGCCTAATGGGGTTTACCGGGATGGGGGGGACTTACCTATTCGGATGTAACACTTCATATAATTATGATAGAACTTCACGTACAGGTAAGTTCGTTTAATCATGAATTATATTCGTGTTACATCCTTCTAGGTAAGATAGATAGATAGACTTGTAGATGTTGAGAGTAGGTATATCTAAGGAAATATCACAATGAAAAGGATAACCCTTCAATGATCTTTTATTTATAGGCATAACCTATCATAAATAATCTTTACTTAACTATAATCACACTTATAGAACTTAAGTTTAACTCTTATAGAACTTATACAACCTTTATAGGAACTTTAATTATTAGGTAGGTCTGATACCTACTTACTTAATACAATAAGTAAATTTAATCTATGAAAAGAGGATAACATCTTAATCAGCTTAGCGTTAAGTATTATTTACTTGTAATATAGACCTGGCTAAGGTCTGATTATAACAAATTAATGCTAACGTATCGTTTTGACTTAAAATTAAGCAAACACAGGATATACCACTCCATTAATACATAATCTTGTTTATTGTAAAATGACAAATGTTCGACCCCTAGGTTGATTTGCACTCTATGCTTAGAGGTTTAAACAGATCAGAACATCAGTTCTTACTCTCTATTTGGACTGATTAACTAGTCCTACTATGACTTAGACACTGTACTATTACTGTACTTTTTACTGGGATAATAGTTCAAGTGAAATATTTATATATTAAGGTATAGCAAACGCCAAATACTTTATTGTCATTAATGTATTGTAGTTATATCCTACAAAGAAGCCCTATTTTGTAAGCACCTTTACAAAGTCTAATCATTATGTCGAAAAGTGTTAGCCCGCGCTTTACAAAATTTATAAATTTGGTACTTCGTCAGGAAAAATCACCTATAAGGACAGGACAGTGTCGGTCTGAGACAAATATGTACCAATAGATTGATTATTATTATTATAAATATCGCAAAGACTCCTAGAATAAGATGGTCTAAATGTTAAATCTAGATCCAATTACCTATTATTGCTAGTTTGTTTACAATAGTTGTACTAGCGTAGGTATGTAAGAAATATCGTATTACTGTGGGGTGTAACCTTGCAGCTAGGCCAATATGCCAATGTCAATAAATGCCTTAGGCGAGATGCTTTGTTTTAGCATTGCCGTCGTGATAACTGATAACCCAATGGTTACCCTCGAAACATACATACACTAATGTACGTTTGAATGTTGCGATTTAAAACTACCGTTTCATTAGAATACCGATAACTTAATTATTTATCTTAACACATCAATTGAAGTGAGAATTAAATTGATAATACTCAGTAGTCCTCGATACGATTAGGGGAGGTAATTAATTGCATAACCGTTGAGGGATCACGGTTGACTAGTACCTCATATTTATGGTAAGGTACCAAGACATCTATTGCCTTCCCAGACATATATATATCTATATACTAGCTGACCCGGCAAACGTTGTTTTGCCTTATAAATTATAGATAGTAGTCGATTCTCAGACCTACTGAATACGTATGTGGAGTTTGGTGGAGATCGGTCGCGCCGTTTCGGAGGAGTACGGTAACTAACACTGTGACATGGAAATTTTATATATTAGATATATATATTTTAATCTTAAAAATCATTTAACAGCAGTAAAAAGAGAGCCTAAAAGCTTCTGTCTAAGGCCACATTATTAACACAAAAAGGAAAACTGTCATACATTTTATTCGAAATATTTGGTATGAAAAGATCTTACGTGATTTAAACTGTCACTGTCAAATCTCGTTTCAATTATATTGCTACGAACACGGGGATATTGGGCATCCTTCGTGTGATTGATACAGCATTTAGCTGCGTTACGTTGGGTTGTCAATTCGAAGCATTAAACAAGAATTACTACAACTTTTAGCTAAAGTTTTAGAACAAAAACTGCTGCCAAACGTTTTAATTGGTTAATTGCAAATGAGATTAATTTTTAGACCACCGCCTGCTCAGGCCCGGCCCGCCGCCATGGGCTCTTTCGATATTACAGGGCACACCCAGCAGTTAAGAGTTCCGATAGTATATACTAATATCTCTAGCACGTAAGAACCAACTCTGATTGATAAATTAAATTAGAATTCCTACAGGGAATTACAAAGGACCGTGGAGTAGTCATGTAAAGTTGATCTCTTAAAAATCCTACTTTATGTTTCCGTTGATTACGTGAACCTGTAATCATCTTTAGGTCTTTATTCTACTACCAGGTACTTAGGAACTAGATATCCTATTGTGTATTTAGGTTAGCCGTTAGCGTATCTCCTAATTTCTACACGATTGCCCTAGCAACGTTCCTACAGAGAATCAATGGCGAAGACATTGATTACCGTTCGATCGTACCCACTGACAACGAGTGGGAATGTAAATCTTTATAATAAGTATCTCCAATTATTCTCATCGAATAAGGTTAAGTACTTTAGAGCTGATGTACTAGGCGTCCATTAGTTACCTATGGATGGTGTAAAACTTGCCCATTCATACTTTACTGGTTAAGGAGTAGGAAAAGTATTCACCTTTGTATCTAGAATGGGACAAAACGGACAAATAGTGAAAACAAAGTCCTCTCTTCCTGCGTGGATACCGTCACAAAAGGTCGTGTTTTGCTAGTCCGTTATAAGTTTTATCTAAAATATATTAATTAAAATTACGGAATAAATCGACCCTAGTACCAGGACGTCATAAGCACAAAACAGTGCAAAGCAGTGGATGAGCGAGATAAATCAACTCAAACGATAAGGACGACTACATGCTCCTGCGCCGTACCCCTACCAAGTGAGTCATTAAGCCCGGCCCAATTACCAATCACGGGCATACCTTGACCGATAAGAGCGGCTAACGCCCCCGGCCTATACTTTCTCCGCACTCGACATACCTACCTCGCTCCGTCGGCTCATCGTACATTTAGGCCTACGCAAGGAGATAATTATGTCAGTACAACACTCCTCGAAAAGCAGCACACGCTCGGACCTGAAACAAGTTCAGGATACGCAGTCTCACTATGGATCTGACTCTGAGCTACAAGCTATTAAAAGTAAACCCCAACCAGATACACAGATTACGTCCCCAGAGTATGTCATCCACCGTAATAAAAGGCTCCGGGCAGAATCATCGCCATCTGAGCTTTTCTGTTTCAAGGAGGAAATTAAGGAATTGATAACTTCACTTATTGACACTCAAAAGAAGGAGCTTGTAAATATAACAACCAAGTTGAAAGACATTCAACAGACAAACTCAAACATTGAGACCTCGGTATCCCTACTTACTTCCCAAAATGAAGAATTTCGTCAGAAAATAGAACATCTTGAACAACAGGTAACCAAAGATCGTGAATACATATCTATCCTTGAGGACAAAATCGAGGACCTTCAGAGATATACACGTAAATCGAGTATCGAAATAAAAAACGTCTCAAGAAAACCTCAGGAAAGTAGGGATGACCTAATTAATATGGTAACAACTTTAGGTCGAAATATCAAGCTCGACCTGTGCAAGCGGGATTTAAAAGACATTTTCCGTTTAAAGGGCAAGAGGGAGTCGGAAAAAAGTCCGCCAATTATAGTCGAACTTACTTCCTCAATAATGAGAACGGATTTACTAAAGAAGGTCAAAGAATTTAATATTAAAAACAAAACCAAATTGCAAGCGAAGCATCTCGGCCTAACTACCAACGAGGACGCGCCGGTGTTTATTTCTGAACAGCTGACTGCTAAAGGCGCCCGTCTTTTCTTCTTAGCGCGGGAATTAGTAAAAAGCAACCAATACAAATATTGTTGGACTGCTTTTGGTAAAATATTTGTGAGAAAGGACGATAGTTCTAAAATAATTGTAATCCAAAATGAGTCTCAAGTACATCTATTGCAGCAAGCAATATGACAACCAAAGAAAAGCTATTTTTATTGTCTATTGCTATCTGTACCTTTGTTGTTTTTGCACATTTTTAGTACTCAGATTAGGCATACTTTGGTAAAGCTATTTTCGCTTCTTTGTTACTATAGTTCTACTGTTAGTAATATCCAAAACAAATACACTGACATACACTACCCACAATACCTAGCTACACACACACGTACTTACACCTACACAATACCATTAAAATTTGTAATTATGTTATACTATTGCATTATATCTGTCGAAATACACAATAATAGAAATGAAGCAAAAATGTGTATGCGTCGCACCATACAAAATATTAATGTTCATCTACACTATGGCTGATAACTTACATATTTTGCAAGAAATAGACAATGTCCAGGTTTCAAAGTCAATAAAATGTGACATAAAAAACTTGCCTTATTTTCTGGCAGGTTCCCATGGAAATAAGTTAACAATTATTACCCAAAACATAAGGAGTATTTACAAAAATTTTGATGACCTTCAAATTACATTATCCGAGTTAACTAACGAGCCAGACATTTTAATCCTCACTGAATGCAGACTAAGCCAAATGAAACAGGTTCCTTTACTAAGTAACTACACCTCCTACCAAACTAATAACTTATTAAACCAGAACGACGGTGTAGTTATTTATATAAAGAATAAATATAGTGCCAAGGTGAGTGATCTAAACCTAATCCAAGCGACTGGTCTCCAAATTACTTTCGAAAACTACACAGTGATAGGTATATATAGGTCACCGTCCTATTCCAATGCAGATAGCTTTATTTATTCATTAAATTCACATCTTAGTGATATTTCAAAAGCTAAGAACATATTTATTCTAGGTGACATTAATATCGATCTGCTTATATCTGGCAACGAAAAATCCCATGAGCGAAACAACAGACTTAATTATTTAAACGTACTTTCTACCCATGGACTTCTCCCTGGCCACACCCTGCCCACGAGAGGGGATAGCTGCCTTGACCATGTTGTGATTAAAATTGACGGCACTCGCAGCTTGGCCAAGGTAGCAGTCCTAAACACCTCCGTCACTGATCACAGCCTGGTCACTATGACTATCTCACATACATACAGACAAAATTCATCACCATTAAATAAAATAATAATTAATTATGACATGGCTTATAAGTCTCTTATTACTTCGGATGCTAAATTTCTTAACATTTTCGATGACCCTGACATGTTTGCCACAGCACTCATCAATAATATAAAAGCGGCAATTGCAGCTAATTCAAAAATCTTACAGGTAACAATAAACACGAGAGTTAAAAAGCCATGGATCACTCCGGGGGCTCTAAAATGTATAAGATTGAGAAATAGTATGCAATTGAAACTTAAAAATAATCCGCATAACAATATATTAAAAATTACATTTAAACGCTTCCGAAACTTTTGTAGTAACTTAATTAACAAATTAAAAAGACAATACCATAAAGATCAAATAAATATGTATATTAAACAGCCTAAAAAACTCTGGTACGCTATAAACAATATCACACAGTATAAACCGCCTAAAACTACAAACACAGAACTACTCACCTTGAAATCTACACCCCAAGCCTCGGTGGATCAAGTGAATAACTATTTTATTAATATCGGACCAAATCTAGCTGAATCCATACAAAGTCGAAATGGCCAATCCATCACTGCACCGTTGGTATCTCACACCCAATATCCTTCTATGTCATCTTTTGTCCTACTAGATACTGACCCTGCCGAGGTAAGCCGCATACTTATGAGCCTTGACTCGAACAGCGCCCCGGGATGGGATGGTATACCTACCAAGTTTCTCAAGACTTCTAGAGCTTTCTTAGTCCCACAAATCAGTGCTCTGGCCAATAACTGCTTCCACATGGGTATTTTTCCAAAAACACTTAAGCGATCAATAGTGACCCCGGTTCATAAGGTTGGTGACAAAACAGATCTGAACAATTTTAGGCCGATTTCTGTATTGACTTCAATCTCTAAAATAATTGAGAAACTAATGAATAATAGACTGGTGAGTTACCTTGATAAATTTGGCATATTATCTAAGTCACAATATGGGTTTAGAAAAGGTCTATCCACTCAAGACGCTGTACTTGACCTGACAAGACTAATAGTCAAGGAAGTGGATCAGGGTCATAAATGTCTAACGGTCTTCCTTGACCTAAAAAAAGCCTTCGATACCGTTCCAATCCATGGCCTAATACAAAGGCTAGAGAATATAGGCATACGAGATACGGCTTTAAATCTGTTCAGGAGTTATCTCCAAGACAGAACTCAGGAGGTGAGGATTGGCCAGTGCACGAGTACGCAAGGCAACGTAACCTTTGGAATTCCGCAGGGAAGTGTCCTCGGCCCAACGCTCTTTTTAATTTATATTAATGATTTATGTAACCATAGAGATGTTGGGGGCAGGATATATTCCTATGCGGATGACACAGCCATTGTCTTTAGCGGAAAATCCTGGATGGACGTACAGAAACGGGCAGAGGCGGGTTTGGCAAAGGTGGCTGACTGGTTGAATGTAAATTTATTAACTTTGAACATTCAAAAAACGAACTATATCTGTTTTACCAAGTACGCCAACTCCCAGCCAGACCTAAGCTTCTGTATTCGTATACATACCTGTTCCACTGAATCTCACACAGCCTGCAACTGCTTACCTCTGCAAAAAGTAGCAACGACTAAATATCTTGGCATTATGCTAGATCAAAGACTAAGTTGGCAATCACACACTGAATTAATAATGTGTAGAATTAGAAAGCTGATCTGGACCTTCAAATCATTGAGAAACGTCATGGCAAAAGAGCTCCTAAACAGGACATACAACGCTCTGGCTCAATCTATAATTAATTACTGCATCCCCATCTGGGGAGGCGCAGCTAAAACAATTTTCTTGAATATAGAAAGAGCGCAGAGATCACTAATAAAGGTAATGCACTCTAAGCCATACAGATACCCTACGAATGACTTATATAAGGTTAGCGGTCTTTTATCGGTGAGGAAGCTTTATATCCTCAATACAGTGTTGAAGTGCCATAAATCACTGAACTACGACCCAAATATTAATAAAAAACGACGTAAGGACATCGTCGCTACTGCTAAATCAGTACGGTCTGTATATGCCAGACGACAGTTTAATTCTCAATCGGTGTTTATTTACAACAAAATTAATCAACTCTTGGCCATATACCCATTGCACACATATAATTGTAAAACAGTTGTTACTGATTGGTTAAAAACCCTAAATTACGATGACGTTGAGGGCTTACTTATCCGAATAACCTAACATATTAACCAAAATCTAAAAATTTACTTCATAATTAAAAACATTTTGTTTTTTTTTTTTTTTTTCTTATAGTTTAATCCATATAACTTAACAATTTCCAATAGACACTCACAGTTAAAACTACGAACTACGATTCTTAAACACACACATTGATAAATATACACGTAACGACTAACACATAAACATACTTACATGTACTCACACGCGCTCATACACACACACGCACTCACACACACACTCACTCACACACTCACACACACAAAAGCGCGCGCTCGCGCTCATTCACCTTCACACAGGCACACATACTTTTAGAGTTAACCATTTTAGTTACCTACTAGTTATCTTATATGTATTCACTAAGGAAGTAGCGAGACATTCCCAACACAAGTATCTATGATTACTTACTGGGAAGCCTCGGTCACTGTTATAGAATGTAACTACTTTGAATAAAGAAATTTTATTTTTTTATTTTTTTAAAGTACAATATACATTGTAAATATTTTAACGGAAAATACATCCTCAGAAATTCACTGGCTGCTAGGTTTGAACTCGGGTCTTTAGGTCAGTACCCCAATGTCTTAATGAACTAGACTATTGTACAATTTGTACATTAATTAAATATATGCTTCTTGTAACTGTAAAGTTAGCAATACATATAAAGTACGTTTTTTACAAACATCTTGTAAAATGTTGTATTTTGTGGCTATATCTAGACATTGAATCTAGTTACCGGTAGGTTACCGAAACACGAGGGTACTTACTAGTCATTAGTAGGTTTACTTTGTGAATTTACCTTGTATTTTTTGCCTTGGCTTTATCAATGTACGATTTGTTAACCAATCGAAAAAATTTTTATTTATTGAGAACCTAAACCTTAAACCAAGATAAAATATATCGTGGCGTAATTACGGAGCTCCGAACACTATAAAAATAGGCAAGTCTACCAGCATAGCGTAGGTTTCACGTTGGGCTGGAGGCTGTGTAATCATTTGTGATAAAATCCCTTGAAGCGATGCATTCGCTGAGGTCATCGGAACCCCGCTGTAGGTTCGCGAACAAATGTACCTTCTAGACTTTGCTACTTCCTAGTTTGTTGCCATATTTTTAGCTCAACTTCTGGATATTGAGGCTGATTTTCAACTCTCATGTACTTAAATTTTTACCAAATAAAATATTTATTATTTTGTTTTGAGTTATTTATTCACCAAAAAATAGGGTGGAGTCACTATTGACTAAGAAAATTGACGTTTTGTGAGTCAAACAACAGATGATCTGTTCATTATAGCGCGGAAACCCGAAGGGCTTGAGAACAACATGATAAGCGAGCAGAATACGCCCCATGTAGAAACGCTCATGAGCAGAAATATTAATCACGTTACTCGCCATGCGTAGATATCTACGATATATAGGTAGATATATATCTAACTATATTCATTTTAGCGAGACCAGCGCGAGCGTGTCGTAAGAGAGGCCAGAGGAACAGTGTGGCCGCACCATTAGTTTTGATTCTGTACAAATACCTAGTTAGCACGTGGCAACTGGTTGGAAATAACTTTCCATAAAAGCACAATAATTGGTTACTGCCATATTTCGTTTTTGTCTACCCTCGATAGATCTGTCTCGTAGTTATTCGAAATTACCGTTCTAATTTCGGTATTCAGCCTAAGTGCTGAGATTACATAACAATTGCTTGATATTTTAAGCAATGTTGTTGTTGTTTTTGAAACAATTACTCGTTCCTAAGCTTTATTTCTCAGTGTTAACTGACACATAAGAAAATTTGTTTTGAAAAATTATTCGCAATTTTCCGTAATTTTTTTTTTTTTTTTTGGCACTTGGTTGTGAAATGTGCAAATCTAGACGTAGATTAGCTTTTAAAAACAGTTCCGGGTGGAATTTTACTGATATTATTGGACATACTACAAAATGGTGTAGTAATTCGGAATTTGGTTCGCCCAAATGAGTCCATCCTTGCTACGGATCGGTTGCTGGCGCAGCGATCGGTTGCTGGTGTAGCGATCGGTTCCGTGGCGGCTGTAGGCTGTTGGCTGAACAGCTGGCACGTCTGAATCAGACGAGATTTTTATCGTTATCCCTGGATACGGACCCCGACTTGGGACCCTCGGACCCCGAGTGTAAAAAACGCCGTTAGCGTTAGTGCATAACTGCAGAAAAAATGGTTTGAGAAAAACAAACAATTTGATTCTGGTTTGAAAAAACCGATAGTGTAGGTACAGTGTAAAGACACTGAGAGTGTAAAGACACTCGCTATGGGGCGAGTGAAAACTTGCCCCATAGGATAGGTACTCATGCGGCGAAGAATCCTACAGATTAATCTGATGCATGATACACTAAATGTGGAGTGTGAAGACACTCGCTATGGGGCGAGTGAAAACTTGCCCCATAGAATAGGTACTCATGCGGCGAAGAATCCCACAGATAATTCTGATGCATGATACATTAAATGCGGTGAAAAAGTCTCTGAGACTTATCTGGTGCATTTATTAAAAATGTAGGTAGGTAAGAACCACGTTTTCACTGTCCGGAAACGGCATGGATCACGAAGAACTTGAGTGCTGCTTGATGATGTCGAATCTTGCTAACTTTTTCACTAGATTTCTTCTTTATTTTGCTAATATTCTTTATGCGCGCGTTTCGATTATATTTATTATTTTTTCAATCGAGACCGCAGCGCACGACTATCGTGGAGGCGCACTAAAATGCGAATGGAAGCCAAGCCGGACGCTAGAGATGAGCGGGAAGTAGGAAGGGATACCAGCATAAAA